>JARJDX010048715.1:0-24253 GCA_030264735.1 Gymnusa sp. GC000175 | reverse complement strand
CTCGGCTTATATATGCGCTGCCGTCCACTGCTTCAGATAAAAATGTTTTATTACTGCACGAAACTCATATTTATCAACTTTTTTGAAAACTACTGACTTACTATCTTCAAACGAGTACTAAACTGTACTAAACGTAAACTAAGCGTTGCGTTTGGGAAAGTGGGAGTATATATTTTAGAGGTTTGAAAAGTGAATCTTTTAGGTTATGTGGTTCAAAGTTCATTGTGGCGCACTCTTTTAGGAATATAAGGTTTAATTTTTTTTGTATATTTAAACAATATTTTGTTCATCTTCTTCAATTTTTAATGCAAATCATTCCGCGAAGTAATCATAATATTTGCGCACTTCTAGAATGAATTAAAGTTTATTTATTTTAAACCATTTAGCAATAATAATCCGACAATATTAAAATTTAAAAAAAAATTCTCATGAAAGTAATAAAAAACGTGCACCTAGGCTTTTTTAATAAATAGTTATGACTCAATATTATTGTAATATAGTAATTCATTTTTATAGATTGCATTATTTAGTTAAATGAATGAAGTGGCACATAGCTCATGCTTGATTGCACTCTTATTGTTGTGTAGAATGGTGAGTTGGGGACTGTTACGACTTCATTTGTCGAATAATAAGTAAATAGATTTTTTTATTAGAATAATGGATGTGCGATGAAAAAAATTATTGTTTTGTATCTAGTTGCTGGAATGTTTACTGATAGCATATGTACGTTAGAATTTTTTAATTTTAATGAAATATGATTCCCCGCAGAAATGATTAATGCATTTGTCGGACGACATTTTCAACAGAATTTATCCCGAGATCATGCAACCTCTCGCGGGAATTAATCCAACTAGGCATGGGACTATCACCGCCCCCTATTTTGCATTTTTTTTAAATCACAAAGCGCGAGCACTTTTAAATCTTTATTAATAGTTCTCAAAAAATATTTGACGTACGAATTAATAAAACTTGCATATTAAGCTTTAATCTTTACTTTGAACAGTTAATAAAAAATGATAAAGATTGGGATCTTGAAATCTTATGGGAAACTTTTTGTATAATCAATAGTGAAAAGATGCTTCCAACTAAAATACTGTTTCGCTAACTTTTATTAAATTTTGTAGATTCGTTATTTCATACTACTTTTAGTTCCTTTTAATATTCACATAAAAACATGATATGTAATTTATTTTAGCCAAAAAAAATCTTACTTTGCAATGATAATGCATAATAACTATGGTAAGAGGAAAATAAAATTTTTAGTTTTCGTAAAATAATTATATTTTTGAGACAATTTAAGTTAAGAGAATTCCCATGCGTAACATTTCAGCAGTAATTTATAATCTGCCCTTTAGCTAAATGTCAACCAACATTTTATTATTGGCGTATCCCCCTTAAATGAAAGAAAAATAGATCAATATGTGCGGTAAAGAATATTTTTTTAAATATTTTTTTTTTGTAAATAATATTAGGTCAAAACGTGATTTTAAACCTTTAATTTATAATTTGATTGTAGAGAATCTAAAAAAATTATTTGATGATTTGAAAAAAATGCTTGTTGTTACAAAAAAGGATTTGAATTCTGAAAATTATTTTTTTAATAAGCTACATGCAAACACTCAAAATTAGTTTGTTTGTTTGTTTTAGAATTATTAAATATATAATTACAAAAATAAAAAGCTTTTCGTAGCTTGCATTTAAAAATTTTGCAGGTCAAGATATGCTGGGTATTTTAGTTGACAATGACACGAAATTTTGTACTGAGAGTAAGATCAGCACAATTCATATTTCACGCTACGTAGTTCAGGCTGCAAACACTAGGGTACGCCACGTTACCAGAGACTTCATAATACACTCGACCAAACAGGCACTCAACGAACCGTTATCCTGCAACAACCTTTTTTACACCTATTTAAAGAATTCATCAGTGCATCAACTTATTCTTTTTTTTAATTGTTAAACTTATAAAAAGTAGTACAATAAAAATTTTCAATACACTAATAATTTTTTAATTTTTTTTGAACAAACTAAGAGGAAACAAAAAAATAAACTCATGTATTAATTATTGGAGTTAATACAATAATTTCTTTGTGCATTATTTTTTTTAATAAGATAAAAAATGCAATATAAATAGCCAACGCATATTAAATTGGATATGTTAATGATTCGGGCGCAATATTAAGCACATTTTTAAATTTATAATATTAATTTAGAATAAGCTACTTTTTTTAAGTAAATGAAATGGTTTCTGTGAGAAGAGAGCCTTCAAGTGACCAAGTAATTTGACTAACCATTGAGTTGATTATATAGGAAAAAATGTGTCTTTTGGTTTGGCCCAATTAAAGCTAAATAGGAAGTCGTTTGTACAGCTTAAAATAAAATAAAAACGAATTTTTGATAAAAATAAGTTTGCGAGCCTACTCATCATCGAGGTTATTTTTATGTGGATTTTAAACAATACAACTGTATGTTGATTTAAAAAGAAAAAAATAACAGCATTATACAACAAAAAAAACTGATTGGACCCTGTTCCGTGAAATCCTCAATAAAAAAATTTAAAAATCTCACTAAAAAGTAAAGAGCAACTAGACAAAAGACTGAAACATGCCCCACGAAAATCAAACATAAAATCGCCTTTAAAATGAAGACTAAGGAAAATATGGCAAAAAACAAGACTACTGAACGATAACACTATTCTAAACAAACAAGATCGGCAAAGATCTTAAAAAATACGACGAAACAGTATAAAAAAACCAAGCTATCCAGTAATACCTGAAAGAGCTAACACCTACAGAACTGACTCATTATGGCAAGCAACGATTAAGAAGCTAAAGACACCCCAAAAATAAATCCCATACTTAAGGGTAGAAACGGTCATTACAAAAATAACGAACAAGGAAAATCAGATACGCTAGCCAAACACCAAAAAAAAGTATTTCAACCACCGAAAATCATGTGCACAGAGAAAATGGAATCTGAAAAAATGTCTAGGGTAAAGTCAGCAGAAAACTCAAGTCTAAACTTCCCAACTTAACAAAAATGTAAACCTATTAGAGCCCAGGAGATAACAAATATTAAAAACTGGCTGGTAGAAGGCCACAGCCCCAGGATCTGATAAAATAATTGGATTCATCCTCCAGACTCAGGTAAGGGATTCTTTTTAACGCAGCACTCCGCCTTGAGGGTTTTCCGGTCTCAATAATCTCTATACTCAAACCTGGAAAAAAAAACCAGAAGAGCAAACATCATATATACCGATTAACCTCCTTCCAGTGATGTCGAACTTCGCATGATAATCAACGCACCCTGGTACGTCCCTAACTAGCTAATAACAAAAAGACCAACAAATTTATTAAGTGAAGAAAGAAATACAAAAAATTAACGTCAAATACCTTCAAATATTAAAGAGACCCACTCAAATAAATTAGTCTTCGGACTACTCAACCAACAGGGGCCAAAGCATCTGAAAAGACAAAATCTGCTCGATCTGCACCAGAGATATATATGAGGTAACAATGAAACAAGTACACAAAAGCAAGACCTGCGATTTAAAAATTAAATTATAAAATATGCCGAATATCACTTGATGGATTGTTATTAACGATTGTTATAGTGCGACCCTATACCCCTGGAATGTTGGGTGTATTTTATGGTTTATATGTATAGAGGTAACAAAACAGTTAACAGTTCAGAATGGAAGTTAGTGCCTATCAAAATTTATAAAGACACAATAGCGGGGTAAAATAGCACAGCGCCAAATTTGGGAAAGCTCAATAAAATAAAGTGCCATAGGAAAATCGATTTGGAAAAAAATGTAGCAAGAGAAGCCTAAAAATGCACAGTTTAATAATCGTTAAAAACAGGGAATTTTAAAATTCAGGAGGATTTACTTCAATAATTTTAAATAAAGCAACAGTTTATTCGACAGAATTGGAGATGTGGCGATACCGCAGAATTTTTAAAATGTTCGAAATGGACCATAGGTATATCTAAATTTCTTGGCAAAGTGAAAAAGCACACAGAAAAATAATAAGGGTACAGATAGAAGAACTAGAATATATGGCCTATATAATTCGGAATGAGAGAATATAACTTGCGCATACAACAGGAAGTTTACAGTTTTCAGGAAACGGTAGACCAGGACGAAGGAGAATCTCCACAAAAATCACTGCACTTTTCAGCGCTGCAGTAAATAAATAAATGATGAAATATCCAGATCAAATAAAATAAAAAGAAATATGCAAAAGTATTATTATTGTATTAAAAGGTAATATATTGTATTAAAAGGTAATAATCTAGGTTCTAGAGGTTGGTTACTGCAAACCCGTTACAAATTTAAATACTTGTTATAAAGAAATTTTGTACAGTTTTTAAAAATATATCAAAAAATATAAAAAATACTTAAAGAAACGAGCTTCTTCAAGTCTATTAAATAGGTACCAATTCCTACTTAATATATGTCTAGAATCTGGGGTGAAGAAAAAATTAATAAAATGCGTTAATCTAACTTACCACGTTAAATAATCCAAAAATGGTTTAAGTGTATGAAAACAGAATAAACAATATACAAAAATTTAGATATGATAATTGGTTACCACTTTCTGATAGCTAAACAAAAGAATACAACTTTCTTGTATTGCATTGTCAATTGTCATTGATAATGAAAATAAACCCTTTCAAAATTTATGGCTTTCTATAGAATATAATTTCTTCCGCTAAGAAATAAATATTAAAATTAAAATAAATATTTCATATCTGTACATGTTATAGTTGTTAAACTTAAAACTACAATTGATTAAATTATACACTGTGGGTAAAATGGATGTTTATAAAATAAAATAAAATTAGGCACCTAACAAAAAAAAACATGAAATGTTCACAAAAAATGTTGACATTCACTTTATGGAGAAAAAGTAAGTATATGCAGTAAATCCTTATCTGGAAATTTTCATGCAGCATATAGGTAAGTGTGAAAAAAAGTGAACCAGATGCGAAAGCGAATGGTCATTAAAACCTGAGACTTTCTTGAATGTTTACCTAAAGGGTAAGCAATTAAGAAGAAAAATAATGCTGGAAATAAATGTACTTTAAAAATGCTTAAGAATACACACACGTAGGAGAGTGAAGGAGAGAAATTTGATTGACTATCTAAAAATCATAATGATCTAGCTTGAATTCAAAAAACTCACCTGATATTAGAAAGAGCAAATTAAGCAACACAACAAATAAATGGAAAACCAAGATTCTTAACTTATCTACACCTGATCCCCACTGGCTTAGGGTTGGCCAGGCGTATCCTGGAATAGTAACAATCCGTGTTGCCGGCTCATACCATGAATGGTATTACAAAGTTATGTCGGCTCTATGTTCAGTATGTCGATATCAATATTTTTGAACTTAGTCTAGCCTGGTCTGGCCGTGCCGATAGTAGATAATCAAAGTATAGTATATTTTATCAATAAAAAAATAAATTTAAATTTAAACAAATTCATATAAACTGTTGGTTGCAACCTTACACCACATAAAAATTAAAATATATTGCAAATTTATTCAAGTAAATACTTTTTGTCACTAATTAATTTTGAAATTTCCTCAATTTCTATTACATACTTTAATTAAAGCAATTAAGCATTTATTATTCGTGTGTCCAGATTAATAAAAAAATGTTGTTAAATATTTATATATGTTTTATACAATTATCCATTTAATTCTGAAAACACTTTTACCTATAAATCCAAAAAAGATTAACCAAAACTTTATGAGCGGAATCAAAATAATTTAATTAAACTTTTAGCTAGCACTTATTTCCCAACATTTGTTTATTTTATTGTATTTTTTTTGTTCTGATGTAAGGATAATAATGTTGTTGAATATGTGCAGTGAATTTCTGGTCGACTGGACGGTAGTTGCACCATATATCATTCTCTGACGTGTCGTAATAGTATGATAATATGTACACACGCCGAGCCAAGGCAATTTTTACTAAGCAGATTACAATATCAATCTTTCTAGTGAATCCTGCTCACTCTGTTGGTAGCAGGAGTTTCCCCGCTATTCCTTATGGAAATTAAACGTAATGCATAACTTGAAGACGGACTCATTTCACTGCATCATTATATAATTCGATCAGATATCTGCCTATGTAAGATAAACAATAGATTGCTATAAGTTAACAACAAACTAAGCTCTTTTAATCCTTTAAGACTCTGAGATTTACGTTTACCTCGTCGAATTGAACACATTTTTTAGTTATTAGTGAGAAAGAGGATTATATTTTAATACTGATCAGTTGAAAAAATTGCATTTTTTGTTTGTACCGGAAGGAAAAATAAAGCGTTCTATTATGGAAGAGTGCGACTTTGTGTGTATGCGACTAATGTGACACCATATTACATAGTTTATCATTCTGAATGTATTAGTTCTTCATGCATATGTGATTTCGCAGTTTTTACACCGCCGGCCTCATAAATTTCAGTTTTAGAATCGTGCTGTTTATATATTTCATACTTGTCAACATTTATTATTTATAGACCGAGCTTAGCATTATAATTTTGTTTATTATTAACTAATTATCACATTTATTACAAGATCCAATCGCCAACACAAATTCTAAAAACAAGTTCAACTAAGATACTTTATAAAACAGATAGTTTATAATTTTTATTGTATGTACTGCAAATATGTGTGTGGTCTGTTCTGTGTGTCGGTCCGTTGCCAAGAGTCGACGAAGCGCGACTGCCCCTCTGGAAACGCTTCAAATTTCTTTTTTTGGAATCTCGATAGTTATCACGTCACTCTATTATGCCTCCATTTATTGTTGGCACTTGCAAAACGCACCATTACGTACCACACGCACTCTACAAATTGAGAGTAATTGCAATTTGCCTCACCCGTATAAATTTGTTCATTCAAAAATTTTTATATACAGAGTGACGCAATTAAAACACATATAAAACTTTGCATATTTTTATAAATTAATGTTCAGTTTTAAATATTTTTTATTGCATCCGCTTTGCGTTAAATGTAGGTTATGCATTATGTTATTTTAATTAGATATTTACGTAGAACATCAAAAACAATTAAATGTGTACGCGCATTGGATAGGAGGAGATTAAATGTGCGTTCGACTTCTTCCTGGCCTATGCAACAACATTTTAATTATTTATAATACATAACATGCGGATATACTTAAACATAATTTATATAATTGGCGCAGTAATTATGCAATAATGTATTAAAATTGAAATATTGCTGTGTCGAAGTCATGCATCTTCATAAGTTCGCGAAGCTACAGTTAGGTGGAGCAACCACTTTGGAATTTCGATGCGATTGATCGACACCGCTCTAATTATAGATTATTCACACTTAGTTTTAGAAGAAAACCTTGTGATTCTTGCAAAAATCAACAATGCAATTGCAATTAGAACGCATTCTTTACATTCCAATTTAACAATTTTCACTTTAGGTATTATATTTACTATATCTAGCAGACTAGCACCAGATGGGACATTTTAAATTAACAAGTACATATACAGGGTGGACACAGAGTCTGAAAACGGTAAAATATCTCGAGAAATACAGTTTCCATTGGAAAACTAAAAAATACGTGTTTAATTTAAAAAAAATCTATTCAAATATGTTAAATTAAAGCTTTTCTCTTTCCACTTGTAGGTAAAAATGGGGGACAACTTTGAAATTTTAAATAGAAACTTCCTTTTCATTGCAGATGAGATGAGATAACTTTTATCTGAAAATATATGTTGTAATCATCTTAGGTGGCGCTGTAATCGCAAGATTTATTTTTTCTGTAATTATTCGGCCACCTACGATGAATAAAAACTTTACATATTTTTTCCGCACAGTCCAGATCTGCAATTTAAAATTTTCGATAGGGAATCCCCACTTTTTACTGCGAATTCGGATCTTACGGAAAAAACGACATACATTTTACTTATAAAATTTCTTTCTACCCATTGTAGGTAACGCTGTACCCGCAGGAAAGTCCAATCTTACAGTATTATTTTTCTGTGATTACAGAGCCATCTTAGGATAATCACAAAAAAATCTTTCAAGCTAAAATTTTGTATTTTTAGATGAAAAATCTGAATTTTCAATAAAAAATGAGGGTTTCATTTAAATTTTAGAATCTACCTCCCTTTTCACCAATAAAGTGGGAATCTTTATTTTAGCATAGTTGAATAGCTTTTTAAAAATATATTTCTCGAGTTATTTGAAAGTTTCCAGACTTTTTGTCCACCCTGTATATTTTACAATATATTAATATAAAATATAAATATTAATATAAAAATTAATATAAATCTTTACCACAATTTAAGCCTTTAAGGTTTCATTTTTAAACTACCCATATGCTTACGTTTTAAAAGGATAATTAAAAAAATATCAAGTCATCTTTGTGGATTTCCCATAGATATTTTAAAAAATGGCGTTTAAAAATGCGGTCATTTTTCAAATAAAACCAAAAGTGGTAAATTCTTAATCGCTGAGACAGTTCCTTGGACAATCTACCGAAGTTATCTTAAATTATATTTTGAAAATATTGAGAAAAATGTGGATATCCTTTTCATTTAACTAACGATCTCTCTAAGTGAGCACAACATATTTTTTTAACGTTAATATTAAAAATATGTGGACATTCGGATATAACGCAGTTGTTGCAGACAGAAAAAATTGCCTAAATCAAAATATAACATGCTACTTTTTTTTGTTTTGTTGATAATATTTCCTGCATTCGATTCGGAAATAACTCGTCTGTCTCTTTTTGGGCTGGAATATGGCAGGGCTTTGTTGTCTCTTTCACGCTTGACGTCATTTCCGTTGCTGAGATCGCCTGTTAATTATTGTTGCTTTTGTATTTGGAACGCCACTTATCATTTAAATGAAACTCTACAGTTATCGTTTTATAATTGACCATTCTTCATCCATTCAAAATAAAACTACGAACACAAAGCGTCAAAAAAACAATTAAAAGTGGAAAATTGATTTAAATGTGACGAGAAGAGATGGCAGGACGTACGTTATATAGCTTCGCATGCCGCCATCTATGAAAACGCATTTTTTACTTGCTCGAATTGGAAACGCTGAGTAAATTTGTGGTTAGTTAAAACGCATTTAAGTATTATAGATTATTATTATATTTGTTGGTATATAAATGTATATAGTTTGTGGTTGTAGAGAGTTTTTACTTCATAAACATAAGAATTGGTTAATTTTGCAGCAAAACAACAGGAATTTATAAGAATGACTCATGCAATTGAAAAAAGAAAATCATAATCTAATATGTATCTAGAAAGTTTAAAACATTAAAAAATATAATATTGCTCGAATTGCGGAAACAATTGTTTTATATGAAACTCTTATATTTGAACATTCGTAAAAGCGTAAACATTGCGTAACAAAGAGGTGCTTTTATTCGCTTCTTTTAATTAAATACAAAACAAACCAGAAGTAAATTTGAAACTTTTGCACCTTTTTTTGTACGATATTGTTCAACACTTTCTAGATCATTTTAATTACACCTTCTCATCTATTATTATAAAATAACGCAACAATAATCTTTTGCGTTTAGCATTTTCCACGTAACGCATTGTCTAACAACTAAAACACGTCGATACATAATTAAAGTCCTTTCGTGATGCACATTTTAAAAATGTTTCAACTTGCAACTTTGTTGCATATACTCTATGCTTGATATGTACAGAGTGGCACATAGGACGTGTCAGGGTTTTAACCATTTATAACATCTTTGTTTGTAAATATTTTTCATTTTTTTTACAAAATATAGGCAATTTATTTACGATTTTATCAAGTTAACTGTAAAAAAAATTATACTATATTATAAGTGACAGTAATTTGCAGTTTAGGTTATGGCTTGATTATGTAAGAATATGCAGCAGAACAGCACAACCGAATAATTGACTTTTACGTATAAAATTAAATCTCCAGTACTTTAATTCAACAAACATAGTGTCGTATTGTTAATAATGGAAGAACGGTAGAACCCCTAACGATTAAAAGTTACTTTCCCGTTTTAGACAAGGCGTTGTTGAAAACCTCCCACGAACTAGAAGGCTACATTTCATATAAAGTGCGGCTTGTGCAGGAACTAAAGCCAAATAACCAAGTAGCTTATTATAATTATGCGGTTCATGTTCAATAACTGACATAAATTTAGATCATAACCTGATCATGAGCGACAAAGCTCATTTCCAACTTAATGGAATCATTAATAAACAAAACACCAGAATATGGGCAGTCAATAACCCACGAATTACTCAACAACGACAATAGCACCCATTAAAGTGAATAAAGTGTACTGTGTGGTGCAGAGTGATGGTCCATATTTTTATTGGAAACCCGCGCCATGCTGCAAAATTTTTTGAAACTCGCCGTTAAAAACCATCCGGAAATATGGTTTCAATAAGATGGAGCCACAGCATATGCGGCCCGAGCAACTATGGCAATTCTAAGAACCATTTTCGGCCACCGATTTTTTTCAGATACGCAGACTTTATCTGGTTCCCGCGCTCGCCTGATTTAACGGCATAAGATTTTTTTCTTTAAAAATTCTTGAAAAGAAGAGTTTATTTCAATACACCAATCACAATTCTGTAGCTGAAGTAGGTAATATATTTGAGACGAAATTCGGGATATAGAACCGGCTATCGTTAGAAGTGTCATGGAAAATGCACTAGAGAACACGGCCGATTGTGCGAAGCCGTAAATGGCCATCACTTACGTAATGTGACTAAACTGACAATTAAATTGACTATATTTTGTAAAAATATGGGTGGGTCACCCTGTAATACTCGTACAATTTATGTTAGCAAGTCTGACTTATAATGTAGCTTTGGTTGGGAACTAAAAACCATTCTTTTATAATAATGTTTTTCTTTTAACTTTTGTTTTCAAATGACGTGTTAAAAACTTACCTTAACCTTATATTTCAATTCCCATAGTAACAATGGACGCGTTATCTTCCTCAGTTGTGTATTGTGAAATGAAAGGGAAAAAACGAGTAAAATACCCGTAGTTTATATAACACTTGTGATTCATTAGTCAGAACAAAAGAAGTGTAAGTGCATTAGAATTAGACAATGTAAATAAAAAACTTATGCGGATTGTGAAATACGCGTCTTTATGATGACCTTGAAGGTTTTTATTTTGGAAAACCAATGAAAAAATAAAAATTTAAGAGCAACACCAAATGCAAATTGTAACATAAATAACGTCAGCCCCGTCTACGTGTACATAAGTAAAGTTGTCTATGCTAATTTAAACAAACTAAACTAACTGAATGGCAAGTAATGATAGTTTTATTCATATAATTTGCAGTAAATAAACATTCATGGATATTAGAATTTCTATTCCAGGCCATATAAGCGGTTGGACTACATGCGATCAGTCGGACTACCATAGTCCCCAGACTCTCTCAATCGCACTTTATTGTTATAGTTCAGACGATTGACAATTCCCCAGATAAATAACCATTCCATTCCATTATGCAGCATTTATTGTTCCTGCATACACTATACACCTACCGGTATTTAATAATGCCTCTATTCTTAAATGACTGAAGTGCAATATTATGGAGATGAATGGTTCTTTACGAAACATATTTGTTTTTTTTGTGTTCTTTTGTATGTGTAGGTTATGAAAGTTAATTTATGACATATATTAGACCGATCACGGTTGTATATTGCCCAACGGTGGAAAGAAATTATCAACGAAATTGGAAAAGTCACGAACGCACTGTTAGAAATACTGTTATTAACAATTACTCCGTTGTTGTCTGTTTCTTAATAAATAATAGCACGAAAAATATTTTAACAATTCGTTTATGTAACGGCTTCTACGGAAAGGGAAAATGCAGCACGTAATTCATCAGTCATTATTTAAGATAATTGATCTTTTCCACGACTAAATTTTGCTCAATTTGTCAATATTGAACCGCAGACCATTAAAGTGTTTCGTTTTAGATTAAAAAAAAAACACACAATTTACTAAAAATTTACTAGTCAAATGGGGTTTGGGAAATAAATGGTGCTGAAGTGATGTTCTCTCTTTTGGTAACATTTTTTTTTGCATTTTGGTTTAGATAATTTAAATAAAACTTCGCATCTAGTGCATCTTAATTAATCAATAACCTATAAAATTTTACCATTATTATTATTACTTTTATTTATCACGATGTAAAAGTGAGTAATCATAAAATTTATTGAAATCGAGATATTTGTCCCAGTGACTTTTGGACGAAATTCATCCACCGAAAGTGGAGCAAGTTCAGCAAATTGTGCTTTTATCATATTTTCAATTTTTTTTTAGCTTGTTACTCCAGAAAGTCGTTGTAGGAGTTTTTAGCGTCCGGTCATTCTGATTTTAAACCTAAAGTAGCGTATTTAATTTTTCCAAAAATTACCAATAAAATTATGCACATATATTTTTTTTTACGAAATAAGCAAAACTGTAAATTTAAATATTAACAATATTTATTATCATCTAAAAAAAAATTAAAGTGTTTAACCGTAGCCTATTCGATAAATATGTATGTACATGCAATTGGCTGTAGGGTTTCTTGAATACCTGTACGTGGAGCAATATTTTTATTAAACTTAGTGTTTCACAACTTTTTATTATTTAATACCTCAAATTATTTATTTAAATATTTTATTGGGCGATTTATCGAAAAAGAACATATTAATAAAAAAATGGAAGTGTGGTCACCACACGACTTTCATGTACGAATTTTAAACATCGTTACTTTTAGCAAAAACATAACTATATTTAATTATCTATCAGATAATTGTATTGACAGTATGCATTATGCAACTTTATTTTGTTGAAATGTTTCTTGGCAATAATGTCACTTTTGACCGGAACATAATTACAATTCATTAATTGTCAGCTAATGTTGCTAAGTAACAATGTATTCTTTAAATACTAAATTTTGAAAAAATTAAAGGAATAAAATTAATTTCAAATATAATTCTAAACACTTTTGTGCCTTTCTATTTAATCAATAACAAATAAACTGCCTTCTTCCGGTGGGAGAATCTCGGCCAAAATTTACTGAAACCTCCCAATTTTTGTTAAAAACTATGGAGCGTGAATTCAAGTCTAGTTCTGCGGAGGTTCGGACCTCATCTCGTCTGAGAAACAATTAAGTGACGCATGTCTATTCGAACAACACATTTAGTCTCTTGGTCTAGATAGACATTGGTACTAAAATTTTCATGGTTCGCACTGTGCTTTTTGTTATTTAGGAATGCAATAAACTTATCTAACCTAGTAATATTATAAATTAGATTAAGTTAAGGTGTGGAGTGATTTGAATTAATTTAATTAACGACATTCTTTTTTCTCTCTCAAGTTAGGTTAGTATTCCGAGCTATTTAAATTAATATAATTGAAGACTTTTCTCTATGGTTCTCTCTCTCTCTTAGGTTAGCTTAGGCTCCAGAGCCATTTGAATCAGTATAATTAACGATATTTTTTTCTCCAAGGTTAGGTTAGAGTGTGCAGTTGTTTTAGTCTTTAAAATTTACGACCATTTTTTGTTTTGTTTTCCGATTAGGTAACGATGCGAAGCCTTTTGAATCAATATGGTTTGTGACATTTATTTTCTATCTCAGGTTAGGTTAGAGGCGATATCATTTAAATCAATATAATTAACGACTTTTTTCTCTCTCTCTCCCTCTCTTCGGTTGGATTATGGTACGAGCCCATCTGGATCAATATAATTTACAAGATTTTTTTTCTCTCAGATAAGGTTAGGGTGCACAGTTGTTAAAGGCAAAACCATTATTTTACGGTATTATTTTCTCCCTCTTTCTCTCTCTCTCTCTCTCTCTTAGCTTCTTGGGTAAAGCCTTATGGCAAGAAATTAATAGGCCTAAGCCTAAGCGGACAAAGTCGCGGGTATGGCTACTACCTAATAATAACATATTAGATAATAACCTTAATAAACCAACGAAATCAAAAAACTAAGATGATAATAAATATTATGTAGTTTTAAAATATAGAAATGGATTTTAGTAATAAATTTTAAAATTTTGATATTAAAATTAAGTAATTTGTAGGAGGTTCATTGAAGTGTTGAAAAACTATTGGATGTTACTCAATGAAACCATTGATTGTGCGATTTATATCCCTAGTGGGCAATTTATGTTATTTTAGTGAATTAAATGAAACAAAAGGTGATTTGTGAGATAAATTATACAAAGGAATGTTGGTTGCAGTGAAATTTTAATAATGTAATGTCTGGGGAGTTGAATCAGATAGGAAAAGCCCTTAATTACAATACATAAAATAATAAAAGGCAATGTTGTGGTGGGAAACTGTGGCTTCTTATCTCACACATAAACTTTTTTATTCGTTCCAACTTCCACCCATGATTTAAGGTGGTGTTGGAGTGTTTTTGTTCAGTAAGGCAGTGTAATACGGAATGTCCCACGATGGTAACAATAGTTGTTCTTCCCATCATTACACTTGATCTGCATGAACATCCGCTCTCAGCTCGCCACTCTCAATTTTCAATGTCACTACCAGACAAATTAATGTGCTCTTGATGAACTGAACTAACAATTTCATTGTGTCAGACATACCTGGAATCGATCACGTGACACTCTGTAGATTCCCAATGTTTTTAATCAAATTTCACTTTATTGAGATCAAGTGCTGAAATATATAATCGCAACTTCCTGATTTATATTGGGCGCATGTGCAATGTAAAATTTGTATCCGGAATATATATTTTTATATTAACGAGGTTTTCACAGTTAACCAAAGTCGTGGCTAGTTTGCCCTACAAGATATCTCCAGAATGCAACACGTGCACTTGTGGGTGTCGAACTGTCTCAACACTAAATTATGGCCTCTGTACACTAATACTAATGGCCGTTGCTATTTTACCTGTTATCTGCATTATATACACACGCCACGATTAGAAATTCCATTTTGATTCAGTGCTTCTATTTAAATAAGTATCTTATGTATATCGGCCATATAAATAACTCAGATGTATGCAAACTTTATGTCCAACACATTTCAAACTTTTGCACACAACTAACCTAAATTTAACCATACATTTTCATCTTTTAGTCGAATATACCAAGATTTTGATATATTTTTATATTTTTAAAGCTTAAAAGATACCAAAAACTGTTTTTTAGCCACGAATAAATAAATTGATTACTTTATTAGATTAGTAATTGGAAAAGCGATTTCATGTGAGTGCATACAAAATAAAAGTTGCTTGTTGTCTGTTAGGGGTCAAGTCAATGTGAGTCGAGCTTTCCGCGGACAATGGAAACAATGCGAGACGCCTGGGAACGTCCTTGACGTTAATCTTTTCAATTTACTAACAGTGTGAACTCGACTACTGTTTCTAGAACAAAATAAACATTTTGTTTATGCATATTACAAGAATATAAATAAATAATTAGCACTTTTAAGATGGTCAGCATAGCAGCATTTTTTCATTGGATATCAATTAATTACACTTTTTTTTTAAGTGTCCAATTTGTCAATACTATTATGATTTAAGTGCGGTTTGACACAATGAAATTGCGCCGAGGTAATAATGCAGCTAAAAACTGGTCGAACTTTTTGAAAAAAGCGATTAAAGAGTTCCCACTGTGAGAACAGAAATATTTAATGAAACTGTATTATAAAATATATGTTATTAAATTGTGCTCTTGCGGCCGTTTTTGATACTTGTCTTCCTACCTCTCGCGCAATTAAACTGAAGGTAATTAAATGGGAATTAGAGAAAATACTTGGACACAAACAGGCGACATAATTTACCCTCATATAAGGAATAACCGAGCGCCAGTAATTGTTTTGAATCATTTAATTGATGCACTCGCAATCATAAACTCATATAAAATGTATCATAACTTGCATCAAATTTTACATTATGTATACAAATAACTTGTCATACCCAGTATAACCTTAAATTACATGTCAGTTCGTTCGCCAAGGTATAATTATTTCGAATTTATTGGCAAACCATCAGGCTATAAAATTATTCTATACTACATCTAATCGTTCTTGGGATATCCGCAGATTTATAGCTGATATACTGTTAGTCTGCATTCTGGTGCATTCAAATTACTTACAAATATCAAAACACGTATTGCCCCGTTTCTGTATGGTCAATGAATACATATTAATAGTGCAAAAAAAAATTAAAATGCTGCATTTTTAGCCAACATTGCCATATTCCTAAGTGTGCGGATAAATATATTAGATGTGTAAAAGATATTTTTGTTCAATTTTGTAAAAGCATTTTAAAAATTTTAATGATATATGAATTTCAAATACACGCCTGACCCTTAGCGCTAGACGCGACCCCTCGTGGCGAGATTAGTAAGTTATAGTCTGCTGTCAAGAAAAATACATTTTCAAATTTCAAATTATCTATTTCCGAATAAGCATTAAGACAATGTGGTTTTATACTATTTCATTTAAGAATTATTAGTATTCGCGCCAGGCGTTTTGAAAACTAAGTCCGGAAATTCCACTTAAAAATTAGTTCTTTAATTTCTTCACGTCAATGACGTGACAACTGTCGATCATTTTTTCCCTTTTCAATTTTTTTTCCTCAAGAAATCTTATTTAACTGGTAAAATTAACATTATTTGCAATTATGACATCTGCGTATAAATTAAAATCCGAATTTAAATTTATAACATACACAATTGTTGTCAAGCGCGGCCGATAGAATGGCGCTTGCATCGCATTTTAAGCAACTGGTCGAGCATATAGAGATAGATGAACACAAAATATAAATTCATGGTTGATAATGTATATAATTGATAAATAATATAATTTTTGCCAGTTCCAAGCCAATCAGTCTGGCCATGTGACAGACACGGAACCACAAAATTCTAGAATAACAAAAATTTACACTTATTAATCGACACAATTTCCATGGTAAAGCACTTCAAAAGATCAATGAGTGGCCAGTTTTAAAATGCAGTAACTAACTATTATTTTAATCAAAATATATGCAGGTATAGTATTTAAACTGTATATTGAAGCATTTTAAACATTTATTTTTGCAATTGTACTATAAACGGTAAAGTGATTGAAACATTAGCAATTAATTGACAATATAACTGACGCTGATTGGAAATGCCTTCAATAGACAAGATATTTTCTCAGGTAAAAATTAAGTTGCTGATAGGTATTTAGCAACAACAAAACTTATATAACATATTGCGTAACTTGTAGTAAATGAAAATCTTATTAATCATATCTGATATTTTCTGAAATATTTTACTTTACCTTCACTCCTTTACATCATTGCATCTTCAAATGTCTTATTTGTACATTATTTTATATTTTATTAACAATGTTTGTATTGCAACATATTTAATTACCTTATATTTGCAAGATGATATTTGTAAAACAAACAATACATACAGGGTGTTTATTATAATAAGGTAATAAAAAGTATATTTGCAACTTTAAACCGACCCTGAATATAATGTAGTAAACATATATTAAATTTTATATAAATAAAATTATTTTAAACAATAAAAGATTTCAGTGTACTATACATATTTTTATATAAAGCGACACCAAAAATATATGGTAATAGTCAGAAAGGAGAACACCCACGCGACCTCATAGTTAGGCCACAAACTAACACCAGTTGGCAAGACTGTTAACCCAACCATTGGCACCACAGTTAAGCATTAGGGGTTTACAAATCTGATGGGCATTATATACACAGGTAAAACACAAATAAACTCTCATTTTCAGTCACAAGGAAGGCCAATGATTAAAATATTCAAACATTTAGTTAATTGCACATGATATTAACCTTTTATGATAACTCGTTAAAAGGGTTTAATATTACATTGGAAATAGTTGGTGCAAGTAATCTACAGATCAAACAAGGGAGATAATCTACTACTCTAGTAAGCCAAGTGCCAACCTTAAAAATTTATATTATAATACTTGTATTACTCAGACAAAATTTAAAAAATCATCATAACTTAGCTTGGAGATATGGTTGCAGGAGTCCCAAATTTTAGGGTCCAGACTCAACAACAAAAACTTTACCGTGGGAAAGTATTTTAAAATCTAAAGAAAACGCACAAAGAGGCAAATTAATATAATCCAAAAAATGAATGAACACAAAAAATACTTGTATTACTCAACAAAATTTCAAAAATCATCATAATGTAGCTTGGAGATATGGTTGCAAAAGTTGAAGCCAAAGAGGCAAAATAAGATAATCCAAAAAATGGAGGCAAAATAAGATAATCCAAAAAATGGATGAACACAAAAAAAAATAACATCTTAATATAACTCTTTTACATTGCAACAAGTAATCAATAAAATTTTTTTTCGTGATACAGAAGAAAGAAATAAAAACGGCGAACTAAAAACAGACGATGCGCCAATTTCCTAATAAAAATCAGAATTAAGATTTTAAAAAAATATATAAATATCGAAAATCTGGATAAAAATATCAAAAACCTGAATAGAATTGTCCAAAATCGTAATAATAATGTTAAAATAAGGAAATTCCAAAAAATGTTACTAATATCAATGTTATAATTTTAAATAAGAGAAATAAACCAAAATAGCAGAATTTTAAATAAAATTAAAAACAATATCGTAATTGAAAGTCCAGTGATTACCATGTTCGATTTAGTCATCTTTCCGGATGAGACCAAAGTATGAAGTATTAATCTTAGAAAAAATCCTCACAGATAGTTGTATCGCGACTTTCAAAAGCAATGACTATAGCAATATGAAATAGACAAGAGTAGGCTGGTTTCAGAGCAAGCATGTTATACAATACAATGCGTATAATTCTTGAACAGACAGGTATGTCAATTACCACTGAGGCCATGTTTGATAAAATCAATTAAAACTTCATCGACCATACGAAAAAAGATATTCCGAGAAAAATTATAGATATCATACAAAAAGTTCATCTACATAAAAACGTATTAAGTGAAGCTTTACGTACATGCACAAGGTTAAACCAGGGTTGCATTTAGGATTGCCACCTGTCCACCTTTGTGGAGGACAGTCCTCCATTTAATAGGTAATGTCCTCTGTTCTCTTTTAAGCTTCAAATGTCCTCCAAACGGCCAAACAGAACGGCGAACGTCAAATACAGAGTCGACGAAGGTCAGTTCGGCGTCGATGGTGCGAGGTGGGAGCAATACGTAGTACGTAGCTTTCCTCTAATCCCAGCGGTATAAGCATAAGCGTTAGAGGTTAGAGTGAGTTAGTTGAGAAATATAACTTTTAATAATTTTTAGATTACTCTAATTAAATTTTGAATCGAAAATAAAAGAAATTAAATCTTAAGAGATATAAAGTTTTTGAAATATTTTCTTTCAAGCAATTTTTTCTAAAGTCTCAGATAAATGCATGACCTTGAAAACGAAAAAAAAATTCGTTTGCGGCGCAATTACATCGACCCATCCCACCGCACAAAATGTCCTCTAAGACTATTTTCAAAGGGTGGCAACCCTAGTTGCATTCTCTGTTTTTTATCTAGTACGTCACTACGTCTTGAAAAATGGCAATATAGAAGGGCGTGATATTGCATGGTAATTTATGACACCTAACGATACTTTGAATACATTATATGTACGTCTAAAAAGTGAAATACCCAGAAGATTAAGGCAAAGTGGATGCCCACAATAGTAAAGAAACCAATAGAACATTACGAAATGGGACCTGGATTAAGAACAACCAAAGAATAGGACGACCACAGGCAACTATTCTCAAAATAATAGAAAAAATAAAAAGTCGTCATAAAATAAAACTATTTTGCGAAATAAAGTACGATGACGAGATTTTAAGGAGACCCTTTATTTCCAAGATGAAAATGTACACTACGTACTACGCGACAGCTTAAGTACTGGTCCAGGCAACACGCTGCTGTGATCAAGTTTTCAAACCAAACTTTTAAGACTCACTAGACCTCGTAAGATACTAATCCGGGCATGTAAATAACATATTTTTTTAAATTATAATTATTGGTTCTATGGCCCTTATAGACGATGCGCCACTGCCATGCAGAGATGAATTTAACGCATTTTGTCATGATTTTCCTTTTGAGTAAAATTAATAATAGTATTTAATAATTTAGATTAGATTTAATTTTTTTGTTTGCATATTAAGTAATTTTATTCGTATAAAAAGCATTCATAATTTAGATATTTAGAATGTACGCTTTCACGACTTGAATCGATGTAAATTTTCTTGTTAACAACAAATAAAACTCAAACTAAACTCAAAATTAATTTTTTTTTAATTTATGTATAATTTTTGGTACTTTTTAATAACCGTTGCAAAAAATATATTGCGTCTTCGAAAAAACAACTAACCTCAAAACCTTATTATAAATAAAAATCAAAGTCACTGGGACTCCCAATTTTTGTTTAAATATGAATTTTCATTCAGATCAATTAGACCTTCTGGGCTCTACAGAGAACACATACTCACATTCAGGCAAACACACAGACAAACACCACAGAAAAGTAAAATAAAATTCATTAGCACAACACATTTCTTTGGTACTTTGCAAATGCAAGTAAAAAGATAGCCCAAAACGGGTAGAATTTATAGATTAAGACAGAAATTTTGTTTCTAAATGATAAAATCACATATATGAATTGAGGTTAATTTAGTACTCGGGCAACCATTATTCCAGATACAAAAAGTTTCCCATTTAAAGTAAATTATAACAATGAAAAAATCTTAAATCAATTTGTAATTTTTTAACTAGCTAGCTAAACCAAACCCAGTCCCATAACTTTGGTTTCGGCATATTTAAGTGAGAGTGAATGTAAATGGAATGGTAAGAAAAGTAAATTCAAATCGTAAAGTTAGATACTGATGTTTCATAACAATGATTATATTTTATGGGTTAATATTTGTAATGTATGATTTTGGTTTGGTTTTGAAAGGGCCCGCGTGCGCAATGTAAATTATCTGGATTTGCCATCGGCACATCCTTTGTGTGCGTATGTGAGCAGAGCCGGTGGCGCCCCCGGCGGCAAGGAGGCGAACTACTAATCTCCTCCTACAGTATCCGATTATTAGAAACCTACCTTCTTATCGACTAACCTGCTTTCTGGAGCCGCCAGCTACTTTTCCAGAAAGGAAAAAAATAAGCGCGCGCACAAACGTGTAATTTTCATATTGTAACATTACTTTACACCTTATATAGTCTTTTTAGATAAGAAAATAAGTGCCTGAAAACGATTTCGCTCAATACTTTTTTACCAAGATTAAATTGTGCTCTAACAATATTACATTAATCCACCACGTACTTTACTTGCGTCTCTAATTATGTAACAGCGAAGTGAACATTTTTTTAAATGAATTGTATTTCTTGCTTTTGCAAATTTTATCGCGTTTCGCACTTCTGCATCGCCTGTATAAATTGCAGCGGCCGAAGAATCAATCAGGTGATAAGAGCGGGAGTACAGGTAGCGACATCTTAATCGCGCTATCAATTACTCATGAGGTTTGCATACATAGGGTTGCTCTCTAGAGTCTAGATAACGACTAATGGCCAAATGACATTAGTGCTAGTCTACTAATTTACTTGTACACGTATTTATCCGATCAATATTCATAAATAACTTTCGGAGACAATAATTGAATGTTTCTATGAATATAAAGTCACGATTTTATGAAATGTGCGCGACGACTTTGTTTATGTATGGGAAATTTTATTAAAACATTCCGATACATGTTATAAATATAGTTACTTTTTTGTTTACTATACGATACGTGTCGCAATTTTACATATTTAAATATAAATGTGTGTTATTAAAATTTCGCATGTTAGCTATATCAAATTTATTATTTAATTTACTTTTTTAATTGTGTGACTAAATTTGAGTCCGCATCTTTAAATTTAATAAAGTTTCAGTTGTAAAAAGTGCAGTGTACATATGTAATATGTATACTCATATAAAAGGCGGCATCCTGGTGTTACCTGACAACAAAAACCAGTAGAACTAATTGGAAACCGTCAGCACCATTAACACCAGAATAGTGAAAGATATGGATACTTTCATATACCAACATGAGATGTCAGTATTAAAACTACTTAAAGCAGCCGACGGGGATGAGAAAACAACTATTGTCGTTATTATTTTATAAATTCAATTACACTTTTTATAAGGCAACGTAATTATAAAATGTAATCATGTTCGGTTTTGTAGGATTCTTGTTTCAGATCGATATTTTAAATATGGCACAATAAAGTACTGGCCTTTGGATTCCCGCTTAATTTGAAAAGATTCAGAAAATACATAATCTATAATGTTATTACTGTGCAATTTAATAAATAATTAAATCATCATGTGTAATTTCTGATCGGTTTCGATGTGGTTGGTCTCAGCTTTTCCCATTGTACTCGGCTTTAAAGCGTGATCCTCAAATTATTGGAAGGTATAATATCGTTACAGACAATCAATCACGTGACGTATGTGACGGTTATTATAATAATAATATTTTGGGACGTTATTCATTGACTATCTTAGAATGATTAAGGGATTTTATTTTTTTTCCTTTTCACCTACTTTCTTGATCTTGCGTAATGGTTATCAAAAATTATTTAATAAATAGCTCGATATTTTGTCAATTATTCATTCCTTTTATACGTGAAACGCGAGACCTTTGTGTGGACTTACATCAAGATCAGACCTTATTGTCGAAAACAACATTGAGTAATTAAGCTACCTGGCTACGCGTTACGTCAACAAAACGGTTAATTATTCAAGTGTCAAAAACCATAATAACTATTAACTTTGATAAATTATCGGTGTGGTTAGTTTTTAATGCGTTGCTGTCTGATTCTTTGGACCTTCATCACCCTTATGTTCCATAATCAACGCTCGATGACAGCTCTTCGCATTTTTAGCTCCAGTTCCATATAGGATGTAAGCTATGATGCTTATAAATACCCTCACTTCCTGGTTATAATAAGCGAAACTTTTGCCTATTACATCTTGCAAACGAGACGTTCTATATCAATCATTCTAAACTTGATCGGCTCTAGATAATAGCTTATTAGAAGATAACAAACAAAAAAGAACACACACATGTTGCATAAACATTACAAAAGATTAAAAAGAACAAAAAGTTTACCATTATGAATAGGATAAGAAGTGCACAATGCGGAATGTTAATTTCATATTTTTTGTTGCTTCAATAATTTTAATCTATTCATATTTACACTGACATCTTGCTTATCATATGAGTTAAAATATTTACTGATCATTATTTTGGTTACATGTTATTTACTTGTAATAATTTTATTACACAAAAAAAAATATTAATAATTAAAAAAAATATACTCATTGCCGCCTTTGTTCTCGACGAGTTGTTAAATTTAAATCCTTCAACATTATCTACCCAGTTGTTTTGAGATCTTGTGTAATAAAATTTATTTTCTTCTGTGGCATTAAAAATGTTTTAAACATAGTTAGTAAGTTTATAAAAAAGAAAATATAACAAATATTAAAAAAAAATTACAATTGAAAAATTAAACACCAATTTAGAAAGCTACAGTACAGATATACAAGTAACACACTAGAAGTAAAAACTATTTTTAGCTTACAATAAACTATTGTTTTTAGCCATGTAACTATGTAGCATTTCAATGGAACATTTTAAGATAGGAACCAAGTTGACTTACAATAGTTATTGTTGAAAATATGGCTAGGGTAATTTTCAGTACTAAAGATTTATTCTGTACAATCCTTGAAAACAAAGTAGACCAGGGTGGACAAAAAGTCTGGAAACGGTCAATTATCTAGAAAAGCACTAAAAAATTTATTATTCAAACGATTATCTTCGTAGCGTGTGTTGTGTACGTCAAAATTCCATTTTAATCTAAGGACTGCTTAGGCGACATCCCTTATATTTGTTTTGTCCCTTATTCGTGTTGCCTTTAAGCTGTTATTAGTTTGTTGAACATTCCTTTAATATATACACCATATGTTTATACTGGGATAACGTGTAGATCATAAACTTTAGTTTTTAGCTTTTGCGGTATGTTCTTATTCCTCAGCACAAAGCTATATTTTGGATGTTCATCTTTAGGCCTACCACCATGTATTCTCGTTCTAGTTCCTCGAGCATTTCTTCTAAGTCTTCTTTGGTTCCTGCGGATTACAATGTCGTTTTCAACTCTAAGTTAATTCATTCCGTTTATATTATTGCCTTTATTAAAGAG
>JARJDX010048653.1:0-14241 GCA_030264735.1 Gymnusa sp. GC000175 | reverse complement strand
CCTCCACCATTAGGTAATATACTCGTAATTACTCGTACAAAAAAACTTTCAAATATACCAATAAAACTAGTAACAATTTTTTTTATTTGTAAAGTTATAAAAACTTAAAAAATTCTAATATTTTCGCGGCCCCTCTGTTAAGAATCCCTGCACTAGAGCACTAGACCCTCCATGTAGCCAAAGGAGTTGTCTATAATCTTCGTTTGTAAACCGGTGCAAGACAGTCGAAGTTGGATGTAAAAATCTAAATAAAAAAACTTTAGCCAAAAAAAATTTTAAATAGAACATTTTTACAAATTTTATAAAACAAAAAGAATGCCGCATCGTGTTCTTTGATTAAGGCGTTGGTTTTCTAGAAATTACAGTTTTAACTGTTAAAAACGTATGATTTGTACCAATTTGAAAACGTACTCGATTCTGAGCTTAATATAAGGTCAAAATTATTTTTGCGTTATTTATTGTGTAACTAAAACAATAGCCTACAACTTCCTGCAACGCAATTAAAAATCGATCAATTTGTTTAAAAGGTACATGCAAAAAACGGAGAAAAATGTCACACATTTTTAGAATTTTTAGAATTTTTTACACCGATTCATAATTAAAGAAAAAACATGGGTCCACTATTACACTCCTGAAAGTACACAACAGCCGTCAAAACGATGGACGGGACCAGGTGAACCAAGACAAAAATAAGGCAAAAATAAGGTTTTCTGAGATTTTAAAGGAATTATCTTTAATTATTACCTTCAAAAGGGTAAAACTAGCAATTAAGAAATGAAGACTATCATCTATTGTCTAACCCTAAAACCTGACCATTATGAAGAATATATTAGTCTTTGAGAAGATTATGGTAAAAAATAATAGCAAAAAAAAAATAAAAAAGCAGTTGCTACTCATATCAGTCTGGAAATTTTTTACCCCACACTTGTATTTGTTTGTATCTCAATTAAAATGTACTTGTTTAGTTAATTAAATTACCAGAAAAAATTTTATTTTAATTTATATAATATTTTTATTGCTGTTGCTAGAGGCTCTCAATAAATATTTGTAAAACACCTAATAAAATTTGATTTTTTTATTAATTAAAACTAATCAATGCAAATTTAAATGAAGTTATAAAGTGTTATGTGTTATTGTTTGAAAACTACAAATGCAAAAATGTTGTCAATAGTCAATTAAAATATATTTTTTAATTACTGTTGTTTGATTTATTTATTGGTTGCAATATTTTTTTTTACTAATACTAATACATTACATAGTATTAATTATTTAATTATTTTAAATTTTATTATTATAGTGCAAATGTATGTCCTACCACTTTTAAAGTCACCTTATGTCGTTTTGTTGCTCCAAAACTTTGTTAAATAATTTTATAACTAAAATAATTTTTTCCAACCACTGCAAAGCTTTATAAAGAAAATATATCGCAGAAAATTAATCGTAGGAAAATTAATCGCAGAATATTGATCGTGAGAAAATTTATCGCAAGGGAAATTTATCGCAGGAAAATTTATCGCAGAAAATTGGGCGTAAAAAAATTTATCGTGAGAAAATTGATCGCGGTAAAAATTAATCGTAAAAAAATTGATCGCTGAAAATTGATCGTAAAGAAATTGATCGTAAAAAAATTGATGGCTGAAAATTGATCGCGGAAAAAAATTATCGCAGAAAATTGATCGTAACAAAATTTATCACAAGGAAAATTTATCGCAGGAAAATTCATGGCAGAAAATTGATCGCAGAAAATTAAGAGTAAAAAAATTGATCGTAAGAAAATTTATCGTAAGGAAAATTTATCGAAAGGAAAACTTATCGCAGTAAAATTTATCGCAGAAAATTAATCGTAAGAAAATTAATCGCGGTAAAAATTGATCGCTGAAAATTGATCGTAAGAAAATTTATCGCATGAAAATTTATCGCAGATAATTGATCGCCAAAAATTGTTCGTGAAAAAATTGATCGCGGGAAAAATTGATCACAGAAAATTGATCATGAAAATATTGAAAGAAGGAAAATTTATCACAGAAAAAAATTATTGCGGGAAAAATTAATCGCAAAAATTTACCGTAACACAAAAATCCCTGAAAGTTTATATTACCTCTATAATCAAAAAAGGAAATAGGAAAGACCACAGTTTCTATGGTAGCCTTAATGTTGGCAGTAGCATTAGCAGTTTGTTTGGAAATATCCTAAAAACAATAGTGAGAGCAGAACTGGGGGATAGCATAGGTATAAACCAGAGTGGAGACGGGTCGCTCCTGTATCAATAACCTTCTCAAACTACAACAAATATTAGAAAAGAGAATCGCAATGGGAGAAAAGGTTCATCCACCGTTTATTGTTCTGGAAAAGGCGTATGACTCTGTACCTTAAAGTTAACTATGGAAAGCCTTAAAATAACTTAACATACACACAAACTTATTACCCCTTATTAGGGAATTATAAAAGAACAATATATTAAAAATCGACATAAATTATCAGGACCTATATTAATAACAAAGGGACTCCGCGAAAGATGTAGTTTATCTTCCATATTATTTATTCTGTAATTGGAAAGAATGGTACGTAACTTGAAGAGCAACTGTGCGGGAATGGGAATACCAAGAGATATAAACCTCACGCTAAATTTTAAATTTTACAGAGGATCAGGTACTAATAACACAAGATTCCTTCAAACTTAAATTTATGCTAAGGTGTTGTAGACAGAATATCATAAGTGGGTACTACAGGTAAGCCTTAAAAAGACCTAATACCTAGCTATTAGGAACTAACACTACCGATGGTGTCAGTACTTTCGCTCAAACAGCTAATCTTAAAAGAGTACTAGTCAACTTGTCTACTTGGCGAGCATAGGGTATAACCCAAGACTTTTAAGAATAATAATATCAAATAGATCCAATTGGTGTTAAACAGGTTTTTGTTATAATTTTAATTATTTATCAGTATAAACACAATTCAACAATTTGTGCAATAAACACATTGAGTTACAGGTACTCTTTCGTGCAGTTCAGTTTTCACCACCAGATAGCGTATCAGATTTTGTTAGTTCTCAATAGACACTAACGGTAAATTTAAAGTTCTAGTAAATAATGGAATCCTAGTACCACAAAATGAAAGTAAAACTACAAGCCGTAATAACCTTACGCGAAGTGCAGGAATATCAAGGTTTCAGCACATCCCGAACGAAGAAATAAGGCGACCAATGAATAAACACAGTAGAATTGAAATCCGAAGTTGGTTAGACCACTTAATGGGAATTTTAGAAGATAGGTGGCCCAAAAAAAAGTTTTTATGGCAACTCCCTGGAAAAAAGAAACGAGGAAGACCACGAAACTTGGATAAAAACATGACCCCGGATAGAAGCGCCTGGAGAAAGGGAATAAGTAAGCAGCACCTGGCTGTATAATCACAATAATACATTATTTATGAATTATTGTACTTAGCTAACTAAATACTTTACTAATACTTGTCCTGTTATGTATTAATACATATCATATAATTTACTTATTGTTATTTATTATTGTGGGTTATTCTGAAAAATTTATAAATTAAATTTTAATAAATAAAAAAAGCTTATGAGAAAAAAGCTTAAGGGTTTTAGTAAATAAAATAATTTAGTGCTTCCGGAATATGCAACTTGTTACAATCCTTTTTGCAATAAATCTTTTTAAATTTATTTGCTGCTTTAAATATTTGTTATGTAATGTATTAAAATAATTTATGTGTTTTTATTTTATTTTTTAAAACACCTTATATTAAGGAAATTAAGTAGGGCAACAAAATGTATAAAAATATTTTGTGTAATAAATTGTCTTACAACAAAAAACAATAAATTAGAATTTTGGTTTTTATGCGCGCGCGCGTTTTAATTTATGGAGGTGCGCAATATTGTCAAGGATCTACCCCTTTAAATAAGGGTTATACTTGTTAAGGGTTGACAATATATTGTATTTAACATATAAAAAATACTCGCTCCACGGGTGATTTATTGGATATCTAGATGGAAATTGGTGTGGTAAAGCGATTTTTCATTGACTCACCTTATATGTCCCAAGATTTTCTACAACGCAGGGTAAACTAGCATCCCTGCCTAAGGCCACAGTTACGTTGGGGATGGGTTCGGCAAACCGGGGATCGTCTGTCATCGCTGTAACAAATAACAAAGAATACATATAAAATAGTTCAACTATTCAAATTTAATTTAAATTGAAATTTTTATTTCTGTCTAGATGTATGTTGGAAAAATAAAACAAAATCTGATCATTTAGCTGATAAAGTGTAATTAATATAAATGTATGCATGTGCAGCGGATAATTTGTTTTGATAATTTTGTCGAACAAATTGTTAAACGAATGTGGTAATATTAATATGAAAACAATGGCAACTCATGAACCGTACGCATTATAGGCTTTATATCTATCTATGTTTTTTAATTAATGCATGAATTTTATAATTTCATCGCCAATTTTATATTCATTTATGCATTTTTTCATAATTAAATTCATGTTAGAGTAATGCAAAAAGTATGCAAGTTTCTGGCTTGAAAGTGACTGAAACTATTTAAGCCATCGATTATATTTTACAGCTTGAATCATTTATCTTTACGTTGGCATGGCTTTATATCATCCATATGTTATTCGGCTATTCGACCATTCGCTCATAGCCATCAAGCCAACTAGAAAAACTTTCCAGCGACTAGAATAGGGATAATTTTTCAATAAAATTCCGGGGCAACATACTGAAATAGCATGATTTACTGAGGGGCTAAAGGTCCGACAAAATATTACCCCTAACAAACAAGTTTGTGTGTAAAGTATAATTTGTAAAATAAATTTTTGTTTTAAAGTAAATGGCTTTAGAAAATGCTTAAATGCTTCAAACGTGCAAGAACGTTCGTGCCGCTGAAGTGGTTTAGAGAATCAGATCGGAATTGTGTTTGATAATTTGGATTAGGTTTTACTTGTGAATGGAGGGTGTCAATGGAAAATGTGGTATTTGGGAGTGGTAGCAGTGGTTGGAAATGTGAAGTGTTTGGAAAATATCATTACGAAAGGAACTGTTCACTTCAATATTAGGCCAGTTATTTGTTGCAAAAAAAAACCTTATTTTCAGTATTTGTATATTTCGATAAGGGGTTAAATATTCATATTATTTAACATTGCCAATTTTCAGAAAACGACACGGCGTTTGCAAAATAATTGTACAAATTTTAAAAATTGTTTAAACTAGCTTTAAATATTTCAATAACAGCACAATACAACAGCAACAACTTTTAAAATGACCACACTTTTAAATATAATTCATTTAGATGGGAGAGACTAAAATATAACTAATTTTCATTAAATTTAAAAATTTAAACACGATTTAAAAAAGTGTTATGCAAATTGTTAAAATCACATTAATAATTTTAAATTTACAGCAACAACTTTGATTTTGCAACAGATTTCAACTAATCTGTGGATGAGATGTTCTCAAAATTGCCCAAATGTATGTTATTTTGTAAATTTAAATTGCAATCGAATGATACCAAATAAGATATAAACAAATGTTGTTATAAATGGCGTTAAAAAATTTAAATTTACAATTTCCTGCGATTGCAGCACCATCTATGATAATTATAAAAAATGTTTTCAGTAAAATTTATGTAGTTTTGTCCGAATCTGCAAATAAAAGGGATAAATCTTGGTCTTTAAATAGCACCAAAACAACCAATCGACGGGAATTTTTATCCAATTCTTAAAAAAAATTAGAATATAAATAATTTAACCCATTTGAGTTATTTGCGAGAAAAATAATTTTTTACCCTTTCCCCCCCAAAAAAAAGTGTACCACACGAAAGCGCTAGAGCCTCTCTAGTTTCTAAACTACATGCCAAAAAAAAAAAAATCTTCCCGAGTTTCGTTTTTTCCCTAATTTTTGTATAAGTAAAAGTGTACCAGTTAAAAATTTTAAATTTACAACAACAACTTTGATTTGGCGCCTGTTAATCATCAACGTAACTTTTCAGAGCTGCAATATCAAAAGTAAAAATCGCTGTGATGATCGCTAACCTCCAATAGGAGACGGCACAATAAGAAGAAGAATCCTTTAGGACGTAGGAGCCTGTTTTTACAAAAGGGTGCTAGAAACCGGCAAGCCCAAATATCTCAGCAACAAAATCAAATTTCGAAGCGACATTCATAACATCAATATAAGAAGAAGAGACAAAATTACTATTAACCCTTACAAAACACATTTATATAAAAGATCATTCTCGTATAACATAGCGAGCACCATCAACAGAATTCCGCATAACGTATTGTCACTGCCGCTCAAAATCTTTAAAAAAGAAATTAGAACTGCAATAATATGTAGTTAAGTGTCAAGCCCATCATTGCTTTAACTGACTCAATCCCCTGACTGTTTATGGTTTCTATTGAAAATCAGAAAACAAATATTCATAGTGTTTGTTATTCTGAATAGACGCCAATTGGCCATATGTTGTTATGTTTATGGTTTTTGTTTTAATTAGTTATTTCCTGTATTGTTTTATTATATTTGTGCTTGTATGTTTAAAAAAGGTCAATAAAGCAATTATTATTATTATTATTATTATTAGTATAGTGCGAAATCAAATAGATTATATTCTTGTCAATCAGAGATAGAGAAATGTGCCAAAACCTACCAGGAGCGGATGTAGGATCAGATCATAATCTTGTGGCAGAGATTATGGTGAAGCTCAAGTAGCTGAAAGTCCCGTAAACCAAAAACCTATTGATACCAGCCTAGTAAGAAGTAATAACGTGAAAGCAAAAGTGCACCAGAAGATAAAAGAAACACTCGTTTGGCAACCCAAAATCAATCTAAAGACAAGTGGCTAAAAGAATATACAGAGATAGAAAATCTGCAGAAACTGCACGATTCTCATAATGTGCATAACAAAATTAAAGAGTTTACTGAAATAGGTCTAAAACAAAAATCATATATCCTTACAAATGAGGAAGAAAACTTTGTGTTGGATATTGAAGATCAAATGACCCTATGGGAAAAATATATTAAATCTCCTTTCAATGATCAAAGAGAAGAAATAACTACCAATGGTAACAATGAAACTGGACCATCCTTTTTAAAATAAGAAGTTCAAATAGAAATAAAATCAGCCAAAGATGGAAAAGCTCCTAAGAAATAACTACCAACGGTAACAATAAAACCGGACCATCTATTTTAAAGTACAAAAGAAGTACAAATAACAATGAAATTAGCCAAAGATGGAAAAGCTCCTGGCCCGGACGACCTACCTGCCGAAGTGCTTAAGTTGATTGAAGAGCAACATTTAGATGCTGTTACTTCCCTATTTAATAAGATATATGAAACAGGAATAATACCAAATGAATGGCTTCAGTCAACGTTTTTTATAAATCCTAAGAAACATAATGCCAAAAAAATGCGAATAACACCGTACGATCAGCCTAATGAGCCACACCCTTAAGATCTTTTTCGTTTACCGTAGGATTTTTAATAAAGTGAAAGAACATATAGCAGATTCCCAGTTTGGCCTTTGAAATGGATTTGGCACAAGGGAAGTCTTGTTTGCCTACAACGTCTTGATGCAACGGTGTCTGGATGTCTACCAATAGGTAAACGCCTGTTTCATTGACTATAATAAGGCATTTGACAAAGTGAGACACAAACAACTAATAGAAGCACTTGGAAGAAAGAATCTCGATGCAAGAGATATACAAATAATAGTAAAACTGTAGCTGAACCAAAGTGCTTCCGTTCGCGTCCAATCCAAACTAACGAAAGCAGTGAAAATCAAGCGAGGAGTCGCACAAGGGTGTGTTCTCTTACCACTCCTCTTTAAGATTTATTCGGAAGAAATCTTTACCGAAGCCCTCAAAATATATGCTGGTGGAATACGAGCAAACGGCACTCCACTGAACAACGTTACGCGGACGATACAGGACTCCTCGCCGAAAACATGCAAGGCTGAAAACATGCAAGACCTTCAGCATATGTTGAATAACGTCGTCACAACTAGTCGAAAATATGGGCTAAATCTCAATGTTAAGAAGACCAAATACATGATTGTTACCAAAACTGAAGTACCCAATGAACATCTTTATGTGGAAGGCAGAAAGTTGAAAAGATTCGAAAGGTATGACTATCTGGGTACAAGCGTCTACTGCACCATGGATTACTGCGCAAAAATAAGCCCGTGCATCCGTTGTGAAGATTAAAAAGCTGCTCTGTAGCCGCGACCTGAGCCTGGACCTGAGAACCCGGATGCTCAAATGTTACGTATTCCCAGTCCTATTGTATGGTGTAAAAGCTTGGACCCTCAACTATTGCGAGAGAAAATTAGAAGCATTTGAGATGTGGGCCTACCATAGGATGTTGAAAGTAGCATGGACCGAACAGCCGATCAACATGGAGGCTCTGAGAAGATTGGAGAAAGAAAGAAAGATCGTACAAGAAGTAAAAAAAGGAAATTGCAATATCTCGGCCACATCATGAGAGGTCCAAAATATAAGATTCTAAGTTAGAAATCTGCAAAAATGGTTAAATGCCCCGTCATCTTACCCATTTAGGGCTGCAGATTCCAAAATCAAAATAGTAATGATAATAGCCAACCTCCGGAATGGAGAGAGAAGAAAAAGAATCATTTAGGTTTAGTTTAATTCTCGAATAAATAAATTAAATTTTTAAAATAGAGGCGAATTAAGTAAAATTTAAAATACCTTTAACCAATAGAAATAAACTATATATTAAAATTTCTTTAAAACTTTTGGTTCACCAATAAATAAAATAAATTTTTAAAATAGAAGCGAATTAAATAAACTTTAAAATATCTTCAACCAATAGAAATAAACTTGTTAAATTTTTTGTTAAAACGTTTAGTTTACCAATAAATAAAATAAATTTTTAAAGTAGAGACGAAAATTTAAAATATTTTCAACCAATAGAAATAAACTATGAACTAAACTAAAACGTTTAGTTCAGGGGGGTGCAAACTTTTTGTCGTGAGAGCCAGATTGGGATTTAAATCTATTATTATATTATATTATATATATATTATTATAAATATATATTATATTATATTATATTAAAAAAAACTAAATATATTTCATATTGCACTTCAAATATTCAACTGATTAGTATAAAAAGTTTTAAATTTAAAAGAATGGTGACAGATTTGCAGGCATTGGAACTGCGTTCACCTTTTCACGTGACTTTTTTTTACTTTTAATTCTTTTTATTGGGACAGACCAAGACATACCTGCATGTACATCATAAATTTCCAATCAAAATATATCAAACATATTATAAAAAATGTCGTGTAAGTTATTAAAAATGTTATTAAATATTTCTTTATTACAGCAACGACCTTACAATGAAATAAATTTCTAATGAATTGATGTAAATAATTTTAATTTTAAATTATAGAGCATAGTAACAAATTTTACAAATTTTAAAACTGCTTTTAAGTGTGCTTTTGGGGGTTTGGTTTGGTCCACGCCTCAAAAAAGCAACAAAAAAAAAATTAAGAAAATTAAAAATACTCAAAATAACGTTTTCCCCACAAGATGAGGGTGCAGAATACGAAAATAAGGTGCGTTTTCCGATTTGAGAACATTTTTATTTTTCTAATTTGAATATCTTGAAAAGCAACAAAATTATTTTAAATCCGATTAACGCATCTTAAAGCTGACGCATTTTACTACAAAATCGTTGTTTGAACAATTGTTTTGGATAAAAAGCAAAGGAGATACAAGGCTTAGAAAAATACAAATTTTGCCTATTGAAAAGGTCAAAAATGTTTTCAAACTTTTCTCCAATACATAACAAATTTTCAGTATTTTTTAAATATCTTGAAAACTCCTGAAATTATTTTAAATTCGTTTTCGTGGCATAAAAAAATATTTTTTTGTCTACAAAATAAGCTCTTCGAACGACAATTTTCTTAAGAATTAAAGGAGATACGGACATTTGAATTTATTTCGGTCTTACTTACTTACCTTACCTTCTCTTTTGGTCATTTTGGGGGGAGAATATGGTGAAAATTAAAATTCGCCCAAAATTACGTTTCCCTACAATATAAGGGTGCAGATTACAATAATGAAGTGCAATATCCAATTTGAGAACATTTTTATTATTTTTAAAATTGCAATTTAAGGAATGTATCTCAAAAAGTAATAAATATATTTGAAATATAAAAAAAGCACCCTGAAGCATTACAAATTTTACTAAAAAATTGTTGTTTAATTAATTGTGTTGGTTGAAAAACAATATATGACTATTAAATAAATAAACATTTTGGTGTTGAAAAAATAAGTTTAAAAATTATCAAAACACCAACATTTTTCCCTAAATTGGGGTCGCTGATTACCAAAAAGAAATGGTTATTTGCCGGATTTTAAACAGTTTTTATTTTATTTTTAAAATTTGTCTTAAATATTTACCACTTTTATATATTTATTAAAATATCTTAAAATCTCAAAAAATTTTTACACGTGCTTAAGAATATATTTTACCACAAAATAAATTTATCGAAGGCCATTTGATTACGAATTACGGGAAATAAGAGCATGTCACTTTGCTGCAGTCTTCGCTTTGAAGAAAAATTAAAAAAAAAACATGCTAGTACTACTTTTGGGTATTTTAGGGGTGATAAATAGGTTAAATTACTTTTAAATTTGTTTATTTTTTATAATATAATCAACTCACAAATTTGTCGCTCTTAGTCTGGGCCTCTTGGGCATTTCGCATACAAGAAAGAAAAAAAAATATTTTTTGATGGAATCAATTGTGCATTGAGTTTTTATTTTTTTTCGTATATTTTTATATTTGTACAAAAATTTATTGTGTTGTTAATTATTTTTTATGTATTTATATGTATTTATAACCTATATCTTTATGTGATCAATTGGTGATAATAAATCTAAATCTAAAGCTATAGGCAAATTTATATTTTATTTCTCTAGCCTCTTCACAGGGTACACTTTTATTTAAAAGAGCGTTTCTAATTTAGTAAGGAGAAACTCACCTGTTTATTTTTAATTTGTTTAATATTTTGAGTCAGTTTACAAATTACTGAAGTGACAAGAGTTTTATTTTATATACCCTCCGTATAAATAAATAAGCATTTTTTTTAAACATCTTTTAAATTTTTAAAACATCTGTCCAGACCATTTTATTTAACTATTTAAATGAGATAATAAATATATAAAAGAAAAGTTTAAAAAGTAAATCTTAAAAGCTCTAATAGACGACTGAGAATTAAAGGACTATCAGATGAAATTATATAAGAGATAAGAAAATACTGTTGTGGAATGATAATGTGAAACCAAAATTGTTCTCCGATAAGTGGGTGTGTAATAATGATATCTCGTCTTAACACATAGCACATTTCGTAGAAAATTTTTCGGGCAACAACTTTATTGTATTAGTAGAACATCCACTTTATCCACCAAATTTCGCCCCTTGCGAGTTCTTTTAGTGAGGAATCACCTCAAGGGATCACATTACACAACCATGGAAGAGATTTAGAAGGTTATAACGGCAGTTCTAAATAGATTGCTGAAGAGTGACTTCTGAAAGTGTTTCGATAGTTGGAAACCACATTGGAATTCACGATTGGAATCTGAAGGAAACCAATTTAATTCCTTGGCGCAGAATATAATAAAATGATTTTATCTCTGTGTTGTTATTTAATTGACAGATCTCGTATGCGCAATTAAAAAAAGCGTTCTATTTTTCAAGCAAAACACATACAGCGTGAAAGAAAAGAATGTTAAGAAAAGCGCGCGCGGCGCAAAGAAAGGCACAATCTAGCTCTATTCAGGACTATCCAAGACTATCCTTCACGCCTCTTGTGTTGCTATTTAGAGTCGAGTAAGTGTGTAGGTGTAACGGCCACTCGTTATACCTAGTAGGTCTTTTATTTATCGCTCATCGGCAATGAAAACTTTCACGAAGTGCCATATATTTCTTTAAAGAAACGAAACGTTTCTAGAACCCCTAGCAATCGCATCCTGCCTGATTTCGAATTGGCGATAAATCAACTTGTTATATAAATGTTTGTACTTAACCTTTTAATAGGTTCATGTCTCGCATATCGTGTATTAATTATAGAGACGATGCAACCCCGTACGAATCGCAAAGCGCATTCATTAAGTGAGCAATCTTAATAATTAGTGTAATAAAATTAAATATGCTTCATTAAAATATAAATGGGGGTGTAAGCTTTATAAGTGGCGTGCGCTCTCAATAAGTGAACATATATACACCTAAAGAAATCCAAACTTATTCTGGAAGTAATTTAGGAGTAAATTCTTCCTGTCACGTTGGCGTCGTAGAGAGACAACGGTCATTTTAAAATGCTGTTAAGGTGAAAGGACGGCAAGGAGCGGAAGGGGCATGGGGTTGGAGAGAATCCGGCTGGACGGAAGAGGGTGCCCGAAGAATCGGGATGACAGCCTGCGAGTGTAGGATGAGGTGAACCCTCGAAGAGGATTACGGGATCGATTCTATTCGAGCACGGGGAAAAAGAGACCCTTTCCTCTTTATGTGCTTGTTATTCTATCCCTTATATTTGAAGTAGCCACTTAATGTGTTTTATGGCACCAATATCAGGTTGCATGTATATAAACAGTAAAATATGAATGCCTTCCCGAATACCTTTTATATTACCCTTCTTTCTTGTTTGATTTTGACTTTGTGAGAAAGTACCGCTGACACATTAAGAATGGCAAGCAGTTAAATCCGCGAAAGATCACCTCTTTTCGTATTCGGTATTCTTTAGCAGCATCCAGATGAGCCGTTCAAGAACATCAGGCCTCTGAAGAATGGGCCTCGTCAATCACTGACCGTGCTACAGGCTTCGGTCTATTCGGTGGTACGAGCCTTGCATACTTCATTGGGGGTTGAGTTAGCCCCATCTCGGGATGACACGACCATACTTTTAACTCGTTCAAGAATCGTGATGTGTTGCTCCTACATCCATGTAAAATCGCACTGCGATACATTTTGCTGCACTTCTTGATTATACCATCCATCACAATCATTCGCACTCGTCCATTACTGGTTTCATTCATACTGGACTATGGACCCCCGTGCCGATGTCTTTCTGTCAAATTATTATCGAAATATTATCATTTTTCATAACCAACTGTGCGCTGCTATTACAGTTCATTTTTTAAAAACAACCCTCACCCGCGTGATTAATTCACGGCAATATACAAACTTGTTTTATCCGCCCAACCATTACCGATATTGATAGTTTCATTCAAGCTGGAGCACTTTCAAGTGCAACGCTTGATGAAATCAATTATATTACATGTTTTAATGATGTGGTTGCGTTAAATCAACGCGTCTCGTGCTTTACATAATATTTCTAATGATTTGTTCTGATAGAAAAGGAGAGTATACTATTTGCAATTAATAAACAATGAAGGTTTCAAGAACAAATGCAACAATGCCAGTAGGTATCTGAAATAATAATTCACGATGTATTCTCTCTATATATATCTAAGCTCTTACACAGAAGCTCTTTGACCCTTTGTGGTAAATTAGCACGAGCCGAGAATTGGATATCATTAAATTGTTATGCCTTCGCCACGTCCCAGTGCATCTTTATTACATTCTTTTTTTTTTAACATCCCTAGCTATATTTCCCACATGTTATCTCCACTCTGGGGGTGTTTGTTAATTTTTATTCCTGCACAGATCACGAGCTTATGGAGCTATTGTTAGCTACAGCCACAAAGAGCATACTAATTGATCACGTCATTAATGTTGCAACATATTAGATGAATGGGACTCTAGAGATTTATTACACGCGCCAATATTTTTCATTACATGAATTTTTTATTATTTAGATTCAGGGGTCGATCTATCAGTCTAACTTAGGGACGCATATTATTTTAAAACACAGAAAGACTAATTTAATAATGTACTTGTTTTTTCGAAAATATGCATAAGTAACTAGATAAAGCAAAAATTAAATTTTTGCCGATTTTGTATTTGGCTTATAACTTTTTTATGAATAAAGCCAAGAATTTGATAATTTCTTAGTCAATTTTTATTTTAATATGCATGTGTTTTATATCGTTTAAAAGAGAAAAATATCTCCATCTAACAGTATTAAACACAACTTTGAGTCTCATTCCCTATTACACTAAAACCTCCTTACAAAAATGACAACCAACGTTATTAACGTTTTTGACCAACACGGCAATAGCCGTGGAGGTCGTCCTTTCG
>JARJDX010048618.1:0-16861 GCA_030264735.1 Gymnusa sp. GC000175 | reverse complement strand
CTAGGTTTGACTATGATTACTTTTAAAAAGGATAATATGGATTTGTTGAATTTATTAGGCTTTTAATTATATAATAATATAATAAATATAACCTCAAAAATGCATATGTAACTCTAAATGGAACTGGCGAGGTTCTTGTAATAAAATGTGATTACAGTAAAATATAAAAGTTGCTTTGTATTAAATTCAACTTCAAAATTACATAATGTAACTCTCAATAGACCCGACGAGGTGCTTGTGATAAAATTTGACTACGTTAAAATATAAAAATTCCTTTTTATTAAATTTAACCTCAATAATTAATGTAAATTTCAATTTTGTAATTAAAAAAGTATATATTTAATTGAATAAATTATCACATAAAGTTGCAAGTAAATATGCTTACTTAAGCATAACATGTAAACGTGTCTGCGTAGGATGTAATATATTTAATATATCCTAAAGTCAACTTCCGCTTTATAAGAGCGCGCATGAGAATTTCCCACAATAAAAATTGCACGTAAAATTAAAAATGTATAAGAGTTATAGTAAACGCCTATTTTATAATTGTTTCAGGAATGCATAGGAAGTCTATTGAAGCAGCAGAGCACCTGAAAGACGACAATTGCAACAGTAACAGCGACCACGAAGAGACGACCAGCATGAGAACGGAAGAGAGTGATACTAGCGCCACGTCTGGCCACCAAACTCAGCCCTCTCCCTCACAAACCAACCCCGTCAAGCAAGAGCACCAACACCAGCAGCAAAATTACCCCGAGGATCCTGAGGCGTTTAGAAACAACTCGATCGCTTGTCTCAGGGCGAAAGCACAAGAGCACAGCGCTAAATTACTGAATCACGGTCTGATGTTGCATAGCAGATCGAACTCCACACAACAGGATGCTAATGCTAATAATTTACACCATCAGGAAGTTAATAATTCGGATACCAATTCTAGTGTGTTTTGATAAATATAAAACTTTATATTATAAAACATATAAAGATACAAAAACGTTTAAAATGTGTACAGCGCGGAAATTAATTTTTATTTATTACTTTATTTTGCGGAAACCAAAAAAAAAAGAACAAAAAAATATTATTTAGGTTAAGACTGCAGTTTGTGTAATTTTTTTTCGAAGAACACTGCATTTATGCGTTGGTTCGTACTGTATGGAAAAAGATTTGAATAAATTTTTTTTTAATGGATTTTTCCAACGTTTTTTGTAATATCACTTACAAGTTGGCTACAACAACGATTTTTCTCAACTAAAAAATGGTCTAAATATGAAAACAATAATATTTTGGTACAAAAAAACATCGAAATTCATTTGTTAACTTGAAATAATAATTAAAAACACAATAACTATATGTAAATAATATTTTATTATATTTTTAGTGCAATATGATGATAATTTTAGTGGGTAGATAATATATAAATGCTTAACACTGCACTTGAGAAAAACAATGAATCAGTTATTGAGTCATAATCAACGATGGACGCTACCCAAATATAACTCTTTAAAAATATTTGTATATTTTTGTAAATACATATAAATATAAATAACAAAAACTTTTTATTGTGCTGTACCTATTTTATAAGCACATGAAGTTTTATTTAACTGTACTTACTATCTTTATTTTCCCGTATATTGTGTTATATAAAGTGTGAAGAAATGCTTTAGATTGAAACTCGCAAAAGACATGTAATATATGTAATAATAATAAAAGTGATGTACTTATAAAATTTATAATATAAATATGAACTTTTCTAGAAAGATTATTGTGTAACTACATTTTAAAAAACTCCTATGTACCCAAATAATATTCAAATAAAGTGCAAAGCTAGATTATGATGTAAAATTTAGTATGTAGATGATTGTAGATAACGTACTTATGTAAAAAAAATATAAATTGCAATGTTTTTTGAATATTACTAAGTATGAAATATGTGTAACGTTCAAATGTCTATAATAAAATATTTAATTAAAAATAACAATTGCGTGTTATTCCACTAAATACTTTGCCCTGTTTAAAATTTGCTAGCATTTATTTTCAGCGTTATCTTGACTTCTTTTGTTTAATTATGATATCTGCAAGCAAATTGCAATTTTTTGATAAAATGACAGATGTTTGATAAATTAATTATAACTCCTTTAAATTCTACACATTTAAATATATAAAATCAAAATTGACACAAAAAATAAACATTTCTAGCACCCTCTAAAGATGAGAGTGTAATTTTTGAAATTTAAGGGTGAAATTATAATTTTAATAAACAAAAATACGATTTTTTGCTTATTTGGTAACGCTTTTGTCAATTTTACCATAATTTTGTTGTAATGAAATAAAAAATACGATTTTTTACTTATTTGGTAAGGTTTTTGACAATTTAAACATTTTAGATGTTAAATTTGGTTAAATTGTATTAAAATTAAAACTAATCAAGTAAAAATAAATAATTGTAGTAAAAAAAAAACAAATTAAAGGGTAAAATTTCATATTTTGTTAGTTTTGGCAATATTTTATGAGCGCAAGTAAAATATTTAACGTTGCTCTGGTGATTCTTGTGGACGAAACCGAAGAAAGCCTGCGTAGCCGCGGACCTTGAACCTGTAGCATTATAAATTAGCCTGGAAAATGAATAATACAAAAAGATTTAAGGCGATTATAGCGCCTGACGGACAGTAAGCAAACTAAACCATGATCTACACATTCCTGGCGAAAGAACCACGTCTCCCTATCATGACGAGCTAAACAAATTTCTTGGGTTTTGTCAACGTAATAAATACTCTATTTCTGTAGGTGTTGTGAGAGCCTAGATAGGCCTAAAATCGCGGTATAAAATCAATTTTCTGGTAAAATCGGGTCTAAAAATCACGAATGTGAAGAGAAGTTGGGTGGAAACTTGGTAATTTTTAGAAAATTAAGGAAAATTCAATGCACGACATGTTAATTGCGAACGCTTCGGTCGGCGTCGACTACGTTCGGAACGAGTACGTGCTTTTGGTTGAATAGCGACGCACATATAGTATAGGTGGCGTTTGTGTGCCGTGAATCAGGGAACGTAAGTAACCCTTGCATTGTTTTTTGTAGTTTTTTACTGATTTCTTAACCCCTTACAATGAATTTCTCTTTGATTTATCAAAGTTTTACCATTCTAGATACTAAATCAAGTGAGAAATTCAATGTTTTGTGGGTATTTCTGTGTAAATTATACACTTTAAAAGTTCAATGAGGAAATCGTCTAACAGGTCATTATGCTTTGTTTATACAACTAGTTTTTCATATATTGCTGAACATTTTTTAATATTAATAGCAATTATATGTAGTATAATTATATAAGATAACTGAATCGCTCGTATAGAGCGAGTTTAGGCTAATATTAACCTAGAAATAGAGTGAGTTATCGTGTCGTGATCTGTCAGATTGGTTAGAACGGTATGTTCTGTAACTTCGCATAGTTATTGGGCCGGGCATGTTGCCAGTGCTCCGGCAGAACCACAGCAGCCCCCGGACTTAGAGTGGGGCCACATCCTGTCCTAAGTCCAGGCAGGGGGCGCTGACATTGAGTTTTATTTCCGTTTTCTATATACATGGCAACAAGTTATATGACACGATGACGGCAACTTTATCTATCGAGTACATAGCAAGGATCATAACATGATATGTCTGCACTTTCCTCTGCGCTAAATACGTGATTTACTTAAAACATTTTTACTTGTTTGGGTCGTCTTCTAATTACTATATTTTTCGCACACAAAAAGCATCATAACATCTTCATTTAACATTTTCAACCCCTAAAAAATAAATATTTTTTTTACAATCATTTCACACATAACACAGATATAATTAAAATTAATTTTCATTTTAATATTAAAATTGCTTGTAAACGCAGAAATAATCAGAACAGTACAAATTTATTTTAAAAAATAATTATAAAAGGATTCAAATCAAAAAACCTCCCAAATAAAATTAAAAGCTCGTAAGAAAAAGCTCCAAATTGAAATAAATTCTTTTTTTTTTCAATTTTATATTTTTTAATTACATTGCAAATAATACATACATATAAACAGATTATACATACACACCATCACCAAATTTCTAGTTTAGCCGGGATGGTCCCGAGTTTAAGCTTTTGTCCAGGCCAGTTAAAATTTGCCCCTTTTTTTGTTTTAGGCACCACAGATTTATTACAATATTTTTTTTTTCAAAAACTTCTCACGCTCTCCTTACGCCATCTTATCCAGGTGTCAATATATGTAAATAATTTTTTTTCGCCCCTTTTTTTTGTTTTTTGTTGGGCTATTTGTTAGTTTTTTACCTCTTGACTTTCGTTTATGTATCATTTGATTACTCAAACTTGGTCTTCTTATGCATCATTTCTCTGCTATCTTAGTTTTCCACAGTCTTTACTTGGTATTGTTTTTTTGCTGCACTATTTGTTAGTATTTTCTTTCTTTGCATTTGTTTCGTCTTGCTTTCTTGGTTTTTTTACACTTTTCTTTTTTTGCTCTGACATCCCCCTTGCAGGTGACCTCTCCAACTCGATTATTTTTTCTTTATAAGCTTCAGTAGCAATTCTATATTTAGTTCTTCTCATATCTTTTGTTTTGGTGGCTACTTTTCTCTTATTCATTATCCCATTGTTTTTATCTTCATTGTCCCAGCTATTTTTTAGCTGGTGAAACACCTCAGGATATACATTATTATTGTTAGCCACCCTTAGTGCTTAGGTCACCTTCTGGTGTTTCGAGATATTTGTTTTGTATGGTTGTTAACCTTACGTTTTCTTCTATCTGCTTTTATCTTTAGCTTCTATTTTATATTCTTTATGTACCTTTTCTTGCCATGTTAATTATTGGCTTTCTTAGTTATGTCTGTATTTTCATCTCTTATGTATGTTCAATCCAGCTCCATTTACTTCATTTAATAACAGTTATTACTTTTTCTTTATTGCACCATTTCCGCGGTTCTTCATTAAATATGGTTTCAGGATTTTAGCATACACTTTTTACAGCATTTATTTTCCGAATAGTTACGTCTTCAAAATTGCTTCAGCATTACAAAACTCATTTTTCACCTTCGAATTTACTCCAGTTTCTCCTTTTTTTATTGGTACCAGGAGCCATGTCTGCTAGTTCTTAGCAAACATTTAACTTCGATGGTTTATCGAAACCGAAAAAAGTTGATATTTTATCAAAGACTGAGTTGAATTTTTTGCTTTATTACAAATAATTATATATTTGGTAACTCGTTGATTTAAATACAAATACGCACGATAAGTGCCAGTATAAAGGTGCGTAAATAATTAGAAAAATCGCACATGCAAGAAAATGTACTTATTTCTATCTGTATGAATCTTGCAATCTTCGGCCAAACTCAGCGTTCTATAAATCTTTGATAAAACCTTCGCTTTGAAACTATCGGGACCGGAGACGGAGGTACAATTTAAGTCAGATGTTCCGACCTTTCGAAACCAGACGCGAAGCACTGATACATCCGGAGTCAGAGATTTATTATAAATCGAAAGCGTCATAGTCCTTGGGCATCCGTTTTTCGTTCCAGGAACATTTGTTTTCCTTGTGTGCCAAGGTTTTTAACATTTCTAAAAGTATTTGATCATGTTGCGAGATCTTTGTATTATTAACCCATATTAGAGCTTCCTCAATTTCTTCTATATTTATTTTGTGTTCAACAATTGTAGTTATTCTTTTCACAAAAATTCGCTCATATACTTTTGTTGCTGAGCTTGGTAAAAACTATAGGAATAGCCATGATTACTAAGCACCTCACATCTTTGTCAGTATCCATTTTTGTTACTGGCTTCGTTATATATAAAAGGTGTTTTTCATTAAGAGGTAAGCGATAACTTTGAAAGCGTCGCGTCGGAAAAAAGATTATAAAAAAGCGTCCGCTTTCAAAAAATTCGAAAAAAAATTAAACGAATATTGAAGTGAACCTACTAGCTTGAAACGCCTCGGTCTGCAACGCACTTTTTTATCTTTAGACGATCTACAATTTTTATAAACAAAATTTTTTCATCAGGCTCGTAGTTTTCATTTTATTTTAAAAACACTTTAATTATTAGCAATTGACTTCCATATGGGTCAAAGGTTTTCAACATTTTTAAAGTTACTGGATTATGTGCCGGGGGACTTTCCGTTTTCAATTTATCTTATTGCTTCTTTATATTCTTCCATATTAATTTTGTTTTCTTCGTATCCGCACATATATTCTTCATATCCATATTTACTTCTATTGTCTTTTCTCCTCTGTCTTGTTATTCTTGTTATGTGTAACATTTATCTAGATCTACACTAAATAATGCTCGTCTCTTCACGTTTTCATTTTTTTAAAGTCATGTAGCTTAGTTTTTTTTTCATCTTTGTTCTAAATTTTGTGGTTTCGGGTAACCTTTTTAACATCCCCTTTTCCTATTCATTTTTTATTTCTAATTTGTTCTCCACAGTTGCTCTGTAATCTTTCACGTAATTTTGTTCTCAGGACTCTTAAATATTCTTTCTGTTATTCTTCTTTGTTTTTGACTCTACCATGTTGTAATTCCTATATAGTTCTGGACCTTTACATACATAATTATCTTTATCGTAGAGCAGAAATTTTGGGGATGCCCATGTTTGATTTATCAATTTCGAAGCCGTTGCGCTACCGATCGGAGCAATGTGTCGGTAGTACTTTAAACGAAATTTCATGCGCCAAATAGATTTAAAGTTTGCATCTGCTCCCAAGTAGTTTGCAAGTCATTTGGTTCAGCCTGAAAGTAGACTCACTAAAGCCGAAAGCGAAAGCTCTCTCTCAAAAACGTATATAAGACTAAATAAATATATTTTTAAGACTTCATCCACTTAGTTTTAATTAATTTAGGGCTATTGATCAATAATCTTTCTGGCTTAATCATATTTATTATTTTAATTTGAAAAATAAAATTTTAAACAAAAATTACAAATTTAGGTCCTGATTTACATATTCCAATGACATGGCAAGTCGAGAAAAGAAGGTTATTTTGGGGAGAAAGCAAGTGACTTCCTCTCCAATACCCCCAAAAGAGGAACAATTAGATACCCTGACCAAATCTGCACAATCTGAAACTTCGACAGAGGAGATACAAAAACCAGTTCTAGTGAAACAAGTAACTAGAAGACCTGCTGTTAAAAAGAATGACAAAAAAGTGATAAAAAAATCATTCATTAAAGTAAATTTAAAAGCTAAAAATAAAATAACTAAAAAGTTGGGTAAAAATATTTTAAATAAAGCCAAAAGCAACGTAGCTATTAAAAAAACTTTGTTAAAAAATGGTGTTACTAAAAAGGTTGTACGAAAGAGAGCACAAAGCAAGCAAAATAATGAGGATAAACCTCCAGTTCTAGAACCTATTTATCCCATAGAGGATAACAATATAGAAAAGAAAGCAAATAAGAAAAAGGCTGTAAGTAAGAAACCCGAATCTGATACTGGAAATTGTACAATCAGTGCAACTATAGAATCTATAATAAACCAAGCACACACACCCAAACAAACTAAAAAAATGAAAAAGCCCACTTCAAGTACTGATTCAATTTCTGAAAGCATCGAAGATGTTGTCAGAGAATTAACATATATCATAAAAGAAGAAATTAAAAAAGAAGAGATTGAAACTCCAGAACCAATTAAGGTCGAAAAAATCAAAAAAGTAAATTTGCGCAAAACCAAAATTGATTTATTAAAAAAGAAAATTAAAAAGGAAAACATTGAAAATGACTTAAGCACAATTGATACATCAAACAGCAATGTGATAGAATTGCTTGATTTAAATGTGCGTAAAATACAAAAAAAGAAAACACAAGAGAGCCCCCGAAGACACAGCATAGAAAAATTTCCACTAACCAGTCACGATGAAAAAGTTCAAGATGTGTCAATATTCAGCAATTTACCTAGAAGCATATGTCCCAAAGCAAAACGGTTAAGATTAAGACAAAGTCTAGATTCAAAAAAATACACAACCAGATCGGATTCTCCTGCCCGAATCCTCAGAAATGGAAAACACAGAAAATTATTACATCTCAACTTATTAGACGGGTTGGATAGTGAATACAAAAAAAGGCGACGATTGTGTTCCGATTATAGCGGCAGCGAAATTTCCGTATCAAAATTATCCGGATATGAATCAGACAGTAGTTTTTCAGATTTGGCCTCGTTGCACGGTGCCGAAAATTCTGAAAATCTAGAAACCAAGGATTTAATACTAAAAAAAGAATTACTAGAAACTTTAGAAAATAATCCTCCTGACACAGTTGATGTTAAAGATATTCCTGAAAGTTTTTCAGCCGCTATTAAAAGAAGTTTATCATTAGAAGCTGCCAATCAAGAAATAGAAACGAAAACAATTGATACCAATTCAAATTTGTGTTCAAGTAGAACCGAACAAGAAACAGAAACCATAAAAATTGAAAAGTTGGATAATATTGAGATATTATCAACAAGCTTTAAAGTGCCTGATACCACAATTATCTTAGGAATTATGAAGCAAAATTTTAATGATACTCCTATTAGCATTGAAGATCAACAGGATGTTGATAAAAGAAAAACTAGATCTTCAGCAAGAAAATCTCAAAAAAATTCAGAAGATGATATGATGAGTGTAAGCACTGCACAATTTTATGGAAATGAAACCATGGTTACAACTGTAGATATCGAAGATAATTGTGAGGAAAGTAATTTAATAACTTGTGAAAAAGAAGAAGAAAAACAACTAGAACCCATTAAAGACGATAAAATCAATGAAGAATTAAAAGAAGATATTTTAAATGAAAAATCTCAAACACCATCAGTTAATAGCGAAACTGAAGATTTGGATCTTAAACTTGAAGATTTGGAAGAAAACGGTCTCGTAAACGTGGAAGACGACATATCAGAAAAAAAAATCACCATAGAAGAAACTCCCGAAAGTTTAGCTATTAAAAACCAAATTTTCCAAGCCCTAGGCTTGCAAAGTTTAGAAGCTGCGGAAGAAGCGAAAAAGAAATTAGTTCCTAAAACTGATAATTACACTGGTACTTTAAAAACTGTGATTAAATTAAACCGTTATGATAAGAAAAAAGGCCGGAATGCACTTAAAATGACTTTACAAAAGAAAGGAAAATCTGGTCAAAGAGAAGATGATTTGGTCGGGGTAGAAGAAGATGAATACAAAATCATGAAAGAGGTTCGTTTTTGTTTGCTTTAATTTATTTTTATAATAAAAATTATGTTTATTTTCAGGGGACATCAAATTGGAAAGCTCAACATGGAAGCCAATCTTCAGATACAGCTGGTGCGCTGCGCAAATCACACTATTATAATCGCTCTAACATGGGTAATAATGGTTTTGGGAATAAACACTTTCTTTCTTTTAGATCCGCAACTTTTTTTTCCTTCTTAACAAATTTAAAAAAAAAACTGTAAAAGTAGTTAAGTAATTACTTTATCAAAAAAACTTATTTGCTTAAATGCTTGTTGTAAGGTTATTTAGTATTGGTAGAGCCTCGATAATTCGAATCTCTGTGTACCACATGTTGTTGTGTACATGTACTACAGCGTTTTAAAAGCACCAACTAGAATTTGTGTATGACTCGACAACAATAGCTTGGTGTCCAACTGCGGAAGTGGTCGAAACCTCCTTGAGGAACCTCTAAGAATAGTCAACATATATGTAGTAGGAGTAATAGCTAAGTAGCTGAATAGCGTGTTTCTGTAACCATGGATGTCATTATTTTAATACGGCAATTTTATGCGTTACGGAATGACTGAGGTTGCGCTTTTATCACTAGATACTTTGATGAATATATAAGCGATAACAAATTAATCATTGATCGAATTATCAAGGTTCCTCCACCCATAGTAGGAAAAGAACGTTCAATTAGTCAAATGGTGATTTGGTGTAGTTCACATACCATAAACTCACATGCACGGGGAATGATAATATACTAAGCTTTTAAAACAATATAATAAGGAAATCAATTAAGAATTTTTATTAATTTATTTTTGTATTTAGATGGAAGTAGTGAACACACATCTGATGGCGACACAAATGCCAACGAGGAAGGGGCCGGAAAATTATTGGTTATCCCAGAAAAAGCAAGCTCGTTCAGTATTCATCCGGGAAGATTGTGCAAGGATGAATGTTCATATTGTTTTGGAAAGTTTGGACTTTTCGATACGCCGTGTCATATTGCTCAAATGAAAAGTGCGGAAAGACAAAACAAAATCTTGGCAGGTAAAAAATAAGTTAATTGATTTTAATTTTTACTTATGTTCGGGTTAAGTCATAAGATTTATTTGTTGTAACGAACATTTTGTTCAGCATTGCAGGGAGCAAATTTTTTGAGGTTATAAAACATTGGACATTATTATATTTTTAAGGATTAAATTATCTATATTTAAACAAAGTTTGGATGAAATTGATGCGTTTTTTTTTTAATTTGTATCAAAATTTTTGTAAATTTTATTCAGAAAACCATTTGAGATCTATCAACGTTTTTACGTTATACGCCTGTCTCCCTAGCGCTGGACCCGACACCTCGTGGCGAAATTAGTAAATTACAGTCTGTTTTCAATAAAAATACATTTTATTATGTTGTTCTAAATAAGCATCAAGACAATGTGGTTTTATTTGAGAATTATTGCTCGTCACGCCAGTCGTTTCGCAAATTTTTACTGAAATTTAATTCCATACTTTAAACGTGACGTGACAACTGTCGGACTTTTAATAAATCTAATTTAACTGGTAAAAAACCGCAAGTTATAATATACGATGTCAATATTTGCAATTATGACATCTGCATATAAATTAAAATCAGATTTTTACACAGTCAATCATTGTCTAGCGCCGCCGCATTTGAAGAACAGGTCAAGCGTATGATATGTTTTTAGGGGTTAAAATGTCCATAATTGATAGTCTGGAAAAAATTGACACGCTGCAAAATTTGTTTAGAAAGGCTTCAGAGCAACTTCTATGACTCAAAATCTTGTTTAAGTAAAGCAGTCACCAGGCTTACTAAATATAAATTCTTGAGATTGCTCTTTAAAATGGCGCGCGAAACGTTCGTAACAACAAAAAAATGACGAATAGAGTTGGAAAGCATATAAACCAAATTAAACTTTAATGTTAACATTTTATGCAATTTTTAGCTGAAAAACATTTGACGACAGACTCATGCCTTTGCGATGCTTGTTATCGCCATGTAGATAGAAAATCAAATACGCCGTCATACGCTGGTAATAAATCAATTAAAAGAAATAGTTTAGTAGCTCCAGGACCAAGACAAAATCACTGCCATGTGTTGGGATGTGGACGCATCGCGTCAAACATTCTCAGAAGAAAGTGGCTTATTAAAATGAGAAAATCCGTTTGCCAAGTGGTCAGTTATAAAATTATTTTCCCAAAAAAATTCACATTAATGTTAAAATTAATTATTAGATCAACATTGATTTGGATAATCCCGGTTTACATTCAATACCAATATGTGAAATTCATTATGCAGCCTTAGAACATTTAATGGTGTGTGCAATGTGCAAACGAAGATTGGCTAGAAATCACATACATTATTTAGGCCCTGAATCCAACGATCTTAATCAAGCCTTAAATGAAATGAACATACCTGTTAAATTGAATGACCGGCCTGTGGTTTGTAAACTTTGCCGTTATTTCGCAACACTGGTGTTGAAAAATCCTGAAGATCGAACTGGTACTAGCGCCGATTTCTTCAATGAATATAAACGAAGGTAAGATAAGTATAATTTATTATTGAATCATAATTTATGTTAAATCAAATTATAATTTTAAGAAGGTTTTAAAATTTTTGTAAAATGCTTTTTAATAGTAAAGTTACTTTACCGCTGACAAATGAGGATTATTTTGTTTCATTTATGTAAATTTTTTTTTTTTGAAAGTGATGAATTTACATTTTAAAATAATTTAATCACATTTTTATTAAAGATTGCTGCATTTCCATGATGTTGAATTAATGGATGAAGCACAAGCAGGAGAACCCATACCAGCCCCCGTAAAAGACAAAGTAGAAAAAGATCAGGGTAAGAAAAAGAAGAAAATAACTAAAAATGTAAACCATTTGGATCCTCCGATTCTGGAGCCGCAAGTAGATGTGATAAATAAGAATGAAACAAAAAGTAGAGTGCCTTCAACTGATTCGCGTCCTGAAAGTCCTTCAGATTACATGATTGATTACAATACGTTAATTCCCAACATTGCAATGGACTGTGGGAACGATATTGAGATGACCAGGAGAGAAATTAGCAAAAAGACATCGGTTTCGATAAAACGCATCAGTAAAAATGATGCGTTAAAAGAGGAAAAATCGAAGAAATTAAAGAATAAAAGTGATTTGGCTGTTCAAAGATTGGGATCAAATCCATCCATTTCAGTTCGTCAATTATTCCCCGGGGAAGAAGATTTACCGCTAAATGGCAATATAGAGTTTAATAATGTTAAGGAGAGGACTCCGGAAGGATGGGAGAAATGTAGCACAACTATACAGTATGATCCTGAAGTTAAATTATTGTGGAATGAGCTACAAAAGCCTTATGGTAATCAAAGCAGCTTCTTACGGCATTTAATTTTGCTGGAAAAATATTTTCGTAATGGTGATTTAGTATTATCACCAACAGCTAGCCATCATTCTGTGAATTATACAGAATCCGTTCAAAATAGGTTAAAAGCCTATGATAACATATCATCAAACGTAGGAGTTGTTCAACCGTTAACAATGATTCCGTTTAATAAATCCCAGAAAAGTATTAGTGGAATTATAACTACTTCTAAGGAAAACGAAATACAAACAACACCTGTCACAAACCCATCAATAACACATACACCAACATCCCCACCTGTTGTTAATCAAGCTAATATACCTAAAAGTACCCCAAATAACATCTCCCAATTAACCACAACTAGTTTCCTAGTTCCTAATCCTGCTGCGATGGTTGCATCTGTAGCGAAATCTAATCCTAATCCAACCCCCGCCGCAGTTACGACTGTTCCTGTTCCGGCAAAACCAAAATTACCTCCAGGTCTAATTTCACTACAACCTGGAATGAAATTCCCTGTAACACCACTCGTTAAGGTGCCGCAATCGCAAAAAATTAAATTTCCTATCACGAAAAACTGGCGTCCAAACTTAATACCAATAGACCCCTCACAAAAACCCGAAAAGAAACCAGGTTTAGTTCAAGTAATTTCCGGTGGAAAACCATACCACATAACCTTAGAGGACTACAAAAAAATGTGCGCAATTAAAAGAACATTCGATTTAAGACAAAAACGACTACTAGAAGCCCAAAAAAACGCAAATCAACCATCAAGCCTCCTTAAAAACATCCAACCAAATATTCAATCAAACTTTCAACCACGAAAGGGATTGACCATTTCAAAAACTTCTACAAGCCCTAGCAAAATTGAATCCAATTCAGATCAAGAAACTGAAAACAGCCTTGAAAAGCTAGATAAAACGGTTGAAAAATTGGAAGCTAAATTAATCGAGAATAAACCTCTAATTATTATGCCAAAAATACCTAAAAGCTTGACAGTTATTCCACAAACGGTTACGAAAAAAATGTCGAGACCTTCCAGCCCTAATTTACTCATCACTCACAAGAATAAACCTGCAGGTAAATCATGATTTTATAAGTGTAATATTATCCAAGTGCCTCAAATAGTGTTATTTATATAAAAATGCGTTATTTGCGTAAAAATGTGTTATTTGCGTGGAGATACGTTATTTATGTAAAAATGCGTAGCGACGTGAAAATTTTGTATAGATATCAAAAAAGGCTACGTAATTCGTGGTATATGTGATTAAATGCCTCTTGGCTTTAAGTATAAGGCTATAAGTCAAATCAAGTTGAAATAATTGAAAGTATTTTAATTGAATATTCAGGGTGTGTCAAAAGTATAATTTGGTTACGTTTTAAATATTGATTTTGGTTACTTTTATTGGTGACAATTATAGATCAGTGGTTCCCAAACTTTAAAATTCACGGGATGCCTGATGCGGAATCTGCCGCGCGGAAGTTATTGCTATATATACGCTTTGGCGTCAGTTTTCTTCATCTTCACCACTTTTTTGTACGCCACATCCTTCATCTTTCTATTTTTGTATAACTTATATACACGTTCAAGCCGCTTTTCAAACGCAGCAGAGTTTTGCGCAATATATTTCGCTCCTGACTGATGGCTTTCAAAACGTTGTGTAGAGTTTCATTCTAAAGTTTCGCTGTTATGACCTGATACACACCAGAAATGCGCCGCTGAATCGCATCTTGCGACCCCCGGTTGGATACCACTGTTATTCCGTAATATTAAATTGTTTTTTTCATAATTATATTATACTTTTGTAATCGATTTTATTATGTTTTTTACACTGATTTACGAATTATGATTTATTTAATTTTCTTGACTTGGCTTAAGGCCAAAAACATTCTGATTTCATATATACTAATGGATGTAAGTTTCGACAATTGTTAAACATATTTTTTAATAACTCTTTGTACATATGTATATCTATATAAATATATTCCCTAATTTTATAATGTAATATTGAGCCCTCCTTGTGCAAGTTCAATTTACATATTTCTTAAAAAATCATCTGTATATTTTTAATACTGTATATTGGCAGTTATATTATTACATTTATAGTTTATTCTATTGTGAATATGAAAATTGTTATATTTTGCAAAAAAAATGATATATTTAGCAATAACTTTAAAAAAAACCGCAAAAATAACTTCCAAAAAAAAATTGTTATTTCTTCCCTAAAAGACATAAAAATATTTTCATAAAATGTACATCCGTACAATTTTTTTTAAACATCTTTATACATTTACAATTTTTTTTTACCAAAGTTTTCAATTACTAATATTTTTTTTGTTTTGTAAACAATATACACATCTTCATTCACATATTTTTTTTTAAACCAAGTACATAATTTAAGATAATTTTATGTTAAGTTAATAAGTTATTTATAATAAAATTTCATAGAATATGTAGTTTACTTTGTCACAATAAACAAAAATAAAATGGGTTTTCGAGTTCTATGGAATACATTGTATGTTGGGAATTGTCAGTGTTTGATGTAAATCACGACTGATAGCTTGTGAATCGATTAAAAGTCTGAAATGTTATTATAATTTGTTAAGAAATGTTTCTTTAGAAAAATAATAAAGCCCAAAAAAATTTATTTGTAGTTATTATCATTATGTGTAAATAAATTGGGCGTTCTTTACTATATTGCAAATTAAATAATTTTTGACATAAAATGGTTTTTTATTTAAGTTTTATAGCAATCCATGGAAATTTGATTTTAACAACTTTAGGTGATAATAATGGGTAATTTACCTCAACAAGGGTTTATCATAACTTCACAAAGCAGTGAAAAAACGTAAAATTGTCATTTTTCTCTAAAAAATGCGTTGGCACTTAAATTTTTATACGGAATGAAAAGTTGAAAACAAACGCACGCGTGCAGATAAAATTTTCAAACATGTGTGAAGTAAGTCAATATCTGTTTGTAACAAAAATTTCTAAAATAAATTTGAATTCAACACGTTTTACAAAATTATTAATATTACTTTTAAAGTTTTAATCATGTGTTAGAACAATCCACGATTTTGATAGAAATTTAATTTAAATGTTGTGATATCAGGTAGGCTGTAACTTACCTACACCAAGGTTAATCTTTTCTTTAATTCTTTCACAAAATATGGGAAAAAAAATATAATTCTGGAGTGAATCGTTGTTTTTCTCTTACATATTAGTTTAATGCTCGTGATTTTTTTTTTTTTTCACAGAATAACAAGCTTACGAGAAATTCGGGAAACAAATGGACGCGCGCTGCTGAAATTTTCAAACGTGCGTGAAGTAAGCTCATTCGTAAAAAAATAAATAAAAATTAATAAATTTTGTTTCAAAATAATTTAAGAAAATCCTAGCAAAGCAGTCACTTTTTACTTGTATTATAAAAGAAAATTTAATTAAAACGCCATTAGGTATATTAAATGATAGTTAACTTACCTAGATAAAGCTTAATCTTTTTATTTTTCACAAAATATGCAATGGGAAACGGTAATTGTCGAATGCATAGTTTGTCTTCTATCAAAAATACTTTTAATTCTCGTAGTTTTATTTTTTTCTTTTCAGGAAAAAATAAGCCTACAACAAACTAGTGAAACAAATGGACCCGCGGCGGTAAAATTTTCAAACATGCGTGAAGTAAGCCACACCTTGTTGATTTCTAAAGTAAATTTTAATACAAAACGTTTTACTAAATAATCTATTTAAACATTTACTTATTATTTATATTAAAAACTCTGGAAAATAAATTTATGGTATCAGAGTGATATAGAACAGGGGTTCACAAACTCTTTAAATGTTGTACCACTTGAAAACAACAAAATATAAAATGTACCACCTATGTGTAAGTAATGAAGAAAATGGAAATATCACAAAGGATGATATTTCCATTTTCTTCATTACTTCATTACAATATTTATTTCAAAGCTTCTAATAATTAATTAAATTTGAGGAATTGATATTAAATTTTGACGTTTTTGATCAAATTTTAACAATTTAGTTAAAATCACGACAATTTCAAACGATTTCATCAAAAAGTAGATGATTTTGGTTAAAATTGCAATAATTTTAGACAAATTTGAAAGTTTTTCGTTAAAATTTGTGCAATTGATATCAAATTTTGTTGTTTTTGCTTAAAATTATGATAATTTTTATCTAAACTTTTTGATTTTAGCTGCAAAGGATGATTTTAGTCTTAATTTGAACGTTTTTATTTAAATTTTAATGATTTTGGTCAAATTTAAACGATTTTCATCAACTTTT
>JARJDX010048544.1:0-12822 GCA_030264735.1 Gymnusa sp. GC000175 | reverse complement strand
ATTCTATATACAAATATTATAATTTTAATTGAAATTTTATGATTTTTATCAAAATATAAATGAGTTCTACCAAACTAACTGCGACTGTGCTCCAATATAAGCAATTTTATCACATTCTGAAGCCCCCCATAGGCTTTAGAGATGTTCATGTGGCCCTCTGACGAAAAAGTTTGCCCAGCCCTGCTCTACAGCATAGACGGCATAACTCAGTGGTTCTCACCTCCGCGGAACTTCAGTGTTTCGCAAATCGCAATCTGCTTTCAGTGTACCACGAAAAATCCACATTCTATTTGTACATTTGCGTTTAAGATCCAAATTATTAAATGAGAAAATTAATATAATAACAAATAATTTGCAGATAAAACAAGTAAGCAGCTTATGAAAAATCTGTACAAGTAATATAATTAAACTTGATTTTTAAAATCTAGAATTTTCTGAAAATATCCGTTACGACTATTCTGAAAAATTTGTTTTTAAAGTTATGTATGTATATAATATTTTTTTTTTTTAACAATTTTATAGCCTATGCCCTATGCTAATAAAAAGCGACGTATTCGCTGCACCATTTTTATTATTTTTTTGAAAACTGATGTGGTTCAAAAACTTATTTTAATGTTGTTTTTCATTATTTTTAATTTCTGCTTTAGATTTGGAAGCTATTAAATTTTAAAATATTACAATAATTAAATTTGCACAAAAATTAGTCATAACAAAATATTTATATTGTTAAATTAATGTTACAGATAACAGTAACTTGAACATGTTTGCATTTAAATGGGTCATTTATTGGTAATATAATATACAAGATTCTAAAATAAACCAAAGTAAACAGAACGTACATTAAAAAATTACTACCTTTAACAAGTAATATTGAAATTGAAAATTAAAAATATAATTAAAATTTTTGTAATTTAATTCCCTATCATAAATTTCAGTTGAGTATTAAATCTCAGTCACACAATTTTCATAATCATGAAAAAAACTTTGTGTAAGTATAAATTATACAACTTTTATTTATATTTTTAATCACGTTATTCATTGGAAAAAATTAGGTATTAATAGGGATCATCAATAATCCCATCTCTAATAGGTGAAAGTCTTTGTATAGATTTTGCATTTTAAAACAAATTCTGTTTAAAAAAAAATCAAGGTAGACGTATTTGGAAAATCGAACTTGACCTTTCAGACTTGCAACACAACATGAAAACGATAGCTGTAGCGATAGCATGCAACCTGTAGTAATGAAGTATCTTTATCACACATGAAACATTTGATCTCTAAACTCTTAAGCATAATTTTTGCATTTAACGACTTGTGACCCCCCTTCTACTTTCAGAAAAACTGTATAGATGGAGCGTAATTCTAAATTTCACCAATTTTAACTTGTATGCAACACAATGTACATAAAAACATAAAACACCGCCCACTAGCACGGTAGTGGAGCATGGTGGCGGTGTAAGTTTTTATCACAATATACATAAAAAATTAAATAATATTTCCGACGGCATATGAATTTCTGCATCTACATCCTACACTAACATGTATTTTATTAATTTATTGTTAATTAAATACCTGCCGATTGGTTTATATTTATATTAAATTAAGGATAATTTTTACCAATCCAGGATTTTAAAATGAAATTGTACACTGAACAAATGTCGCGACAGTCTGTGAATGTAAACGTGCCAAATTTAATTAGATATAACGCATGTACAAATATTTACTTTTAATTTATTAAACCACTTGCTCACACATTTTAATCATAAATAAAATTTAACATCTAATTTTTTTACAAATATAAGTTTTGTAAGGTCGTCCTATAAATTATATTTTTACATCGAATCAGAAACATAATAAATTAACCAAAATTAATTATTTTATTTTATTTTTCAGCTACCGTCAGTGCCATATCAGATGGCATGAGCTACGGATGGGCATCACCAGTGATACCAATCCTTCAATCAGCTGACACACCCGTAGTTATTCAAGAATCCGACATAGTTTGGTTAGAATCAATTTATATGATTGGTGGAATCGTTGGTCTTCCAATAACAATCTACTGTGTGGATAAATATGGACGAAAAAACTCCATAATCCTGGCAGCCATAACGAATTTATTACATTGGATTTTGCTGGCGCTATCAAGAAACGTCGCTATGCTTTACGTGGCAAGAATCCTCACAGGCCTAGCCGGAGACGTCGCCTTTGTCTCGGCGCCAATGTACATAGCAGAAATCGCCGATCAAAACATAAGAGGCTTTTTAGCCTCTATAATATACATTATGATGTTAATAGGTATTTTAGTTGTTTATTCCGTAGCCCCATTTGTTTCCATCCCTGTTTCATCAGCGGTTGGAGCATTATTTATAGTAACGCAACTTATAACGCTGCCATTTATGCCTGAAAGTCCGTACTACCTCTTTATTAAAGGGAAAGAAGAAAAAGCAAAGAAATCTTTACAATTTTTAAGAGCAACTGATGATGTTGATAAAGAATTGCAGGAAATAAAAACTGCAGTGTCGAGGCAAAATGAGGAAAAGGGAAGGTTTAGGGATTTAATCCTTGTTAAAAGTAACAGGAAAGCGCTGATTATAATGACGGTTTTAAATGGAGCGCAACATTTCAGCAGCATAAGTGTGATGCTGATGAACATGCATACAATTTTAGAGGACGCAGCAGGGATTTTAGACTCTAAAACGGCTGCGATTATATTTTCCGTCGTTATGTTAGTAGCTGCTTGTACTGCTTCAAGATTTTTAGATAGACTTGGAAGGAAAGCGTTAATAACGATCTCAAGTTTATTTACGGGGCTTTCATTAGCGTCATTGGCGACATATTTTGCGGTAAAGAATTCAGGAAGAGATGTAACTGCATATAATTGGGTGCCCATTGCGGCCGTAATGGTTTACGCAGTTGCTTTTAAAGTAGGATTGGGGTTGGTTCCCATTGTACTAACAGCGGAGCTTTTTCCCACGAGTGTGAAAGCGATTGGAATGACCATTTCAGATGCAATGTATGTCATATTCTCGTGCATATCCATTTATCTCTACCAGTACTTAACGGAACTTTATGGTATGCACGTTCCTTTCTTCATTTTTGCAGCGTCCTGCATTTTAACGGCCTGCTTTGCTCTGTTTTATATTCCTGAGACGAAGGGAAAGACCCTGGAAGAGATCCAGTTTATTTTGAAGGGAAGGTCGTATGAACCTGATCCTGCGGATAAAGAATTCAACGCGCGGATGTCGTCGATACGCACTCTCTCGTCGGAAACGTCGTCCTCGTCTGACAACACGAGCAAATTGTAAATTTGTGATTTAATTCAAAGAATGTGATTAAAGTGCCGTTTGCCCCAAACAAAATATTCCCGCTGCACTTGTTAAAATACTTCTTGTTTACTCTACGATTCGAGCACATGTTTAAGGTCAAATTATTTGATACTAATTGTATGTCATCAAACTTTTAAATGCAACTTAATATTTTTCTTTTTACAATGAATCAAAATGGGGCTCGTATTTCTCTTGTAACAAATAAGTGCTTTATACAAAGTGATAATTATGTTTTTTTTAATCAAACTGTTGTTACATATCATCAGGAAAGCTTTTTTTTGTAATTTACTTATTATATTAGTACTTAGAAAGGTAATTTCGAATTTTAGACTTTTAAGTATTAAGCGCCTAAAGTTGATGGTTTCTTGAAAACCTTATTTTAAATAACGTGTTCTTAAAAATATGTAGACAAATAATATTTATTTGAAATTAGTAATATTTTTTTAATCTTAATCTCAAAATGCAAATGACTGCTTTATAGTAAATAAGACGACCTAATTACTTATTGTATTATAATTAAGTAGTAAAGTATATTTTAATACCGATGAAGATTGTTATCTTTAAAGTTACATTAAATGACTTGAAATTGGAATTTTTGTGTGTTTTAATATTTAATTTTTTAATAGGTTAAATTAACCTTAATTTAACCGTTAAATGCATAAATATTTTACTAAAAATATATAGTGTGTCCCTAAATTGAGAGAAATACGACTTTTCTAGAAAGTTTTCTATTGCTTTATTTTATCACCAAGTTATTTAAACTGCTAAAAATCCATGCTGGACAAAGGGGCAAACTACAAAAGATAAAATTGGTACCTAAATTTTTGATTCATTACACCTTTTCGAAGACACACTATATATTCTTTTAATCTTTATTAAACTTTAAGTGCAATTAAGAAGAAATAAACAATTTTTGACTATTTGTATAAATACCATTGCGTAGAACATAGATTATTAAAATATTTATAAACAGCTAAACAACACAATTATTATCAGAATATTTTTGTTTAACTTTAGTGAGTCGTTTTGTAATTTAGTTCTCCCAGTATTTACTTAAGATATATATTTATTAGTTAATGTTAAGTTGACGGTTTCTAAATTTGAAGGCTCAATGAGTTAATGTCAATATTTAATAATTGATATATTTTTAAATAAATAAAGTAGTGTTTTTTTAAAGGTTACTACTATCTCTTTGATTAAGTACTTGAACAGGTTTGTATGTATTTTTTGATTATCATTTTTTGTATGCATTAGGAAATTATAGGAGACCCAAGTGAATTATTTGAATGCATGTGTAAATTTAGACTAATTAAATAATCTTTAACTTTTATCATGTTTAAAATAAGATCCGGATATAAGGTCGACATGGACAAATGGCCGACATATACAAAAGGCCAACGCAGACACAAGATCGACTTGTACAAAAGGCCGCCATATACAAAAGTCGGATTTGTGTAAGTTGCCGACACAGAGAAAACCCCGCCTGACAATAGGTCTATAGACAAAAGACCGACATTAACAAAAGGCTGACACTTACAAATTAAAAATAAATGTTTAAGATTTATTTCGTTTCGAACAATTTTAACATAAGTTTTTGCTGATATATCCATTATTAAGCCTTTTAATTCAGAAACGAAAAATAAGACCCTATATTTAAAATTGTTTGTTCATGGAACCTTAGAAAATGTATTTCTAATAAAATCTCATTTTTTTTCTGGGTAATTACAATGCCACTCTGAATATAACTCCTAAGGTGAAAGTATAATTAAAAAAAAATATTGAATTGTAAGTAATTTAATATTGATAGTCTTTTGCTTGTCGGCCTTTCGTTTTTGTCAGCTTTCTGCTTGCCGGTCTTTTGTCTGTCGGCCCCATGTCTAAATCGGCGGCCTAGTGTCTGTTGGCCCCCAATCCATTTAGGCCTTTAGTTTAGGTGGCCTTTAGTTCTTGTCGGCCTTTTGTCTCTGTCAACCTTTTGTCCCTGTCGTCCTTTTGGCTTTTTGCGTTGTGTTCTAGATCCGTTTAAACTGAGTAATAAGTTATCCGGGAAAAAAATTTCATATGATTAATATTAAACATTGCTTTGGGTTTAAAGACAATAACAGTATTTTATATTATTAGTATAAGCTTTTATTTAAGTTTACTTGTTAGTTAATTTGAAAAGGCCAAATCTAGTTATTCATTTTTGGCCTACTTCCACACTTCCAGATATCCAAAGAACTAAAAATCTAAAACATACGTAATTCTAATGATAATATAATTTCGATAGACAATAATTTAAAAGCTCGTTTAAAAAATTAGGTAAACGTTTTTAAATAAGTAAGTAAAATCATATTTTAAAGTTACTTTAAATTAAAATGTACAATTTTGTCTTCTCCTTGTATGTAGGACCAGGTCTTGTTTTTTACTGCTGTGTGGCCTCTTGTAAATTTGATGTCCACAAATTCATCCATCGTTTTGGTGGTCTTTATGTTGGTCTTTTAAGGCCCGATTGCACCGACCACACTTAAGCGAGCCTCAAGTTAAGGCTAGCTTAAGTGTGATGCGCAGTGCGCGACTTTCTGCACTGCGACGGCTTATGCGCATCACACTATCCTTAACTTACAAGCTATCCTTAACTTGAGTGTGGTCGGTGCAATCGGGCCCTAGTCTTTTAGTATTTTGAGCCAATGCATGTTTTATAGATGCAGACTTTGCTGTCATTACTACGGTGTTTTTTCTTGTATATTATTTGATTTAGTGAGTAGGCTGTCCGCGCTTCTTAGTTGGTTGATTTTCTAGTTTCTTTAATTTTTTGACTGGTTATACTTCTAAATATTAAAACTCCGCGATTTGCTCTATGATCCTATTGTCTGCCTATAGTTTGTATTTTACTGGAATCTTGTTGATGACCATACATTTGGTTGATACGTTCACATTGCGCGTTATAGCTTTTAGTGTAAATCTATGCAGTAGTCGCTAAAGGTCGTCCCTAAAACTATTATTAATATACTGTCATCTCTTCTCATTCTGTAGCCTATTCCTGTTGACTTCACATATCTTATTACCTCGTCCAGTAAAACGTTAAATAGGATTGGGCTGAGGCTGACGGCATAAGACAAGGAGATCTAATGCCGTCTGCGACCTCAAGTTGTTCTGTTTTGTGATATTTTGTTTATACCTATGTTGTGTTTCGTAAGTTTAGGCTTTTGATTATTTTCAGGATTTTCATATTTATCCCCCCCCCTCATCTTTTAGCGAGTTAGGTCCGATTCTGATTTTGTCGAATGCCTTGATAAGATTGACAAAGTAGAACTTTGATTTAGCAAATTTAATTGCTATCTCTGCTAGTTGTACTATAGTAAAGATGGCATGTATAGTGGATATGTTTTTCTAAAACTTTGCTGTTCATCAGTTATCTCAATGGCCTGGTTCATTATTTTTGTGAATAACTTTGTTGTGGAGTTGATTAAGGATTGGTGGTTGTATGCTTTTAGAGGTTTGGTGTTCTTTCTTTGAAAATTATATTTTGGAATAGTGATGTTAATTCCTCGCATCGAACGTCGATTGCTTGTTTTTTGCTTTGTGGAAAAAATACATGATAAGTAATAATCTTGCTTTTAGACACTGAACAAAAATAGTTTTCTTCATTATTATTATTTTTGTTTCTTATATGATAACTTTAGAATTGAAGTAGGACCTATAATTAAAATAATGATTATAATCTTAGGTCTGTGAGTAAATTTCTGTAAAAATTAGGTTAATTACTATCTATTACAGGGTGCGGCCCTATATCTCGAATCCCAAATACTAAAATCTCGAATGTCTAAGATCCCGAATGCCCAAAATCCCGAATTCTTAAAATTCTGAATACCCAAAATCCCAAATTAGCTGTATAATAAAATATAATTTAGTGACACCTTTGCTTATTCTCACTGTTTTTTTTATTTGTAAACCCTTTTGTACTTTTATGTTTTTTCCTTAAACTCCATAGTTTTTGAAATATTTGCAAAAAAACGAAAAACGATAACAATAAACTACCATAAAAATGAAACGTTTATTAATTCTGTATTATAAGCAGAAATGTAATATCGTGAAACAGGAAGAAGAGCCATAATTTGGGATTTTGGGTATTCGGAATATTAAGCATTCGGGATTTTAGGCATTCGGGTTTATAGGCATTCGGGATTTTAGGCATTCGGCATTTCAGTATTCGGGATTTTAGGATTCGGGATTTTGGGGTAGAACGGTGGGAATGGTGGTTGTTTGCTTTTAGGATTTTGGTGTTCTTTCTTTGGAGATTATATTTTGGAATAGTGATGTTAATTCCTAGCATCGGACATCGTTTTTATCTATAACTATAACTCGATTTGATTTATTTGAAGGGTTTAAGCGAAACTTTATAGCACTTGTGTGTGGATCCATACTACCCGATTCGTGGTATAATAATTTTGTTGGTTGAAGCCTATTTTTGTTCGAATTATTTTTACCATCAAGTTTTACAAGAGACTAATTCCAAATATTTTCCTCTAACGCCTTTGCCTTCAAACAATTCCACCTTAATTTAATTTAACACGTGCGGCCCGAATCACAAAAAATCTTTCTGGTGACAATTTGTTTTGCGTTTAATATAAACATAACCAAATCGTTGGTGGTCGAGCCCAAAAAATTTTAAACCATCTGTGAATATGTCTTTATTGAACTTTTTTATTCATAGCGCACTGTAATTTTATTCTAGTGACATAAATGCATGTACCATTGTTATCATCACATTGTCACTACTTAAATCAACTAAATCTGTTTTTTTTTCTGACCCATAAATTTTTTTAATAAAAGTGACAATGATTTTGGCTAAATTAGCTTTTGTTAATTGGTCTCGTCTATCTTCCGATATGTGGCTCTAGGCATTCTTGTCAATATCAAGTTCAATTAACTTTATCCTTATCGTATAGTATATATACCGGTGTTGCAATCATAATGCATTATTTAAATCAAATTAAACGTGTGGTCAATTTTAAATCTTGCTATTGTTTTTACTGCGAAAGTACCTTAAATTAACTTTTAAATTTCAACGTTTGGAAATGTAGAAAACTTGTTCATTGTGTGTAAATTTTTTTTTCCACAATGTAATCGTTTATTTTTTTATTATCTTTGAATTAATGCTAACAAAGTTTATAACATGAAATGAAACCAAAAGTTATTGTTCGTAAAAAGCAGTTCTACGGTTTTATTCTTTATAAGGTAAGTTTTTCTTTTATTAAAAAGCAAATTAATTATAAAAAAATAATTATTTCTTCCTTATATTATATAATTAACAATACATAATTAAGTGTTTAAAATTCTTTTTCGTGTGCCCTTATCGGTAACAATCATGGGAAATTATTTTGTTGGCTGCGCTATCCGTTCTATACAGGGTGTCACAACTAAAATTTATACCTGTTATCTCAGCTAATGTTCGGATTTCGAGAAATTTCTAAAACACCTTGATCTTAGGTTTAAAATACTTGATTACAGTTTTACTTTTATACCTTCATCTCTTTGGCGCGCAGAACCACGCATCCAATTATTTTTCTCAACCGAAAACCTACCGCGGACCACTAAATTTTTAACTTTCTAGCACGGACCACTAAGAGTAATATTGATAGTGATTATCTTATTCTAAAAGTTATTTATTCGCTAATGGCAAGTGATGAGATTATTCGCCCAGGAGTGTTTGATGTAAAGATTAATACGTTAACGAGGCACATTATCTTTGGGTAATAAACGTCTTTTTCTACAAAAGTCTGTTGCAAAAATATTCAACAAACTGCACCAAGGCACTTTCGTTTTAGCTATTTTACCTTTACACAATGAATACCTTCTCCAACTAAGGTTTGACACAAAAGTAAGTAACTACCTTTGAGCCTACAATAAGGCACATTTTCTTTAAATGTTGAGCATCTTCTATATTTGGGGCAAATGTTTGACGCGAAATTAACGGCCATATACGAACAGCAAGATACTTTATCTATAGGAAATTAGAGTCTTCTTCAAAGATAACTACTTTTAAATTGGAGCAAGGAACTCTCTCTTTAGGTGATCTTTGACATAATTTACCTGAAAGTTTTTTTAACTACGTGTAATATTTTGAGAAAATGTAAGTTCGAGGTTATATTCTTAATTTGGATTAAACAAAGGAAGAACTTATTTTAGTCAAAATTCTAGATATTTAAAAAGTGCACAAATTATGAAAAAAATTATAATCCTTTCGCGAACCACTATGATTTAACTGCGGACCACTGGTTAAGAAACAGTGTTCTATAGTCTATACCAGAGTCCGGCAGATGGCGGCTCTTTGCACAGGCGTTTGCGTCTCTTCAGACATCAACTCGAATTTTACCTCCACTTGAGTTTGGGCCACCGAATGATCTTAGATTTAAACAACATATTCACCACCACTCTTTGCAACGCATATTCTCTTTCTCTGCACATATATGCCGTATTTATTATCGCTCTGTACCATTCGGTTTTCTCTCCTCGAAATATAACAGTAACATACTACTGTTGAATCCCTAGCGTTCGTTCGGTAGGTGGACCAGTTAAACCTTTGGCTCTCTGGTACCTTTATTATCCTGTATTCTTACCAACTTGGCGTTTCTCAGTTAAAGATCTGCCGACCACTGCTCTATATAGTCCTGTATTTATTTTTAAATCTTTATAGATTCATGTTGCGGTGCACTGATAGTCTATCACTATACTTTTCACTTAGTCTATGAAAGGCTTTGTTAACAGATTACCCGGGTGATGTCACGTTGGATCACTCCGTTGAAGCCATCGATGAAGGCACATATTACTTTGTTTTGGAATCTCTGGAGGATGGCAATGTTGGAGGCGCTGGCGGTACCCCAAAATTAAATTTCGTAAGTCCAGATAGGCTTCAGAATTGCCTTATATAGGTTTAGTTTTTTGTCTAATGTCCAGGGCCTTTTTAACAATATGGCTAAATGGACTGTAGCCTTGGGGCGCCATCCTTTAGGCAATTTTGACCGAGCGCTTCCCCACTTGTGTGTTTTCTAATGATTAGCGCATTAGTATTAGTAGCCCACAGGCGCTAAATATCTTAGGACGGCCCCGCTAAGGTTAATTTGTATTTACGGCCAATAAGTCAATATATTTTGCTTAGTTTGAGAACAAGTTGTTTGCGCTTAGAGAATATGTATTTATTCCATGCCAGGCGGCGGTCCAAATGTGTGCAGAGATATTTGACTTCTTCAGTTTGGGGTAGGTGGCAGTTGTTAATCATTACCTACGGTAACGTCTCTCTGCGCGTGGTGAACCTTATTTTGAGATCATTTGCCTTAATTAGCCTTGATGCGCCATTTTCGTGGCCAGATCTGGATTTTCTTAAGATTATTCTGCTGGTTCTGAAGTACCATGTTTGACTAAAAAGTGTCAGAAAGGATTTAAAAAATTGGAAGTGTGGATGGGGAAGGAGCTTCTTTAGCTTAACTAGTAGTCCATTGTGCCAGACTTAGTTGAATGCTTCAAATATATCGATGAAAGCCAATGAGCAGTATGTTTTGGCATTTATATCCCTATTGGTTTTATTTACCATTCTGTGAACTGTTGTTTTTGTCACGAAATTCAAATTGGTGGTCTGGGATTATTTTCATTTGGTCAATTTTTATTTTCAGCCTTTTAATGTAATTTTTTTTAAAAAGTTTGGAGAGTGTTGGTAGTAGGCGTATCGGCCATAAATGAGGAGACTCTATCAGTTTTTTTCCTGGTTTAACAATCATGATGATCTGAGCGACACTTTCCAGGTATTAGGTAAGTGATTATTTCGCAGTATGGCATTAAAGATGAACGTTACAAGCTTTTTCCATTGCGTTTAACATTCTATGCCATTGGTCATTCTTTGGTATGTTTATCTGATTTTTTTTATTTACCACCACTTCAAGTATCTCTTTGTTTGTAACCATCTATTCTGGAAGAAACAATGTCGTTCCGGATGAATTTTATCTTCGTTAATTCTCACCATAAACACTATAGGCAAGAGTAGCAAGGGTGAGTATAAATGTCAGCATTTGAGTACTGAGCGCTCTTACTATGCCAAACTGTTAATCCCCAAAAGAAAAAAATACTTGAGCCATATTATATTACACCATACCTTTTTGCGGTTACATTTTCCATTTCTTTCTGTTTTCTTAAAATAGGTATCATAGCTATATATCTACGTGTTGTTGCGTAGACATGATTTTTTCGTTCTTTATACAATGTCCATGGTTTTAGGTATGCTGCGATTTATCTGCTTCGATTTTATCGTTGTAGTTATTTTTAACGCCCATTCTGCCATAAAAATAATCTGATGTGGCCAACACCTGACATTACCATACATGTTGCTTAGCAACGAACAACAATGATTTCTTAGTGTTAAATTTTAAAAAAATGTTAAGAACAACATTTGTTACAAATTTAATTCTAAGCACTTTTTCACTTTATGTTTTTTTTTTCATAAACTTGTTAATTTTTTTTTTAATATTTGCAAAAAACCGAAAAACCTTGCCAATAAACTACTACTTTCGGTTGGAGGATTTCAGCTAAACGTAACTGGGATCTTCCAATTTTTGTTATAAGCTTAAATATAAATTTTTGTGGTAACATCTTTAATAGTTATTGAGAAACCTTGTCTACGAAAACGCGCCACATCCACACACATATCCATATAGAATTTTTTAAATTTTGGTCAATTCTTGTTTAGGGGACCGTAAAAGGTGTATTTCCACTAAAATATCTTTTTTTTGACGATTACAATATCGTATAACATAGTAAAAAGATATATTTAGTTGTAAAATTGGGAAGGATTTTAATATCTCATTTTACTTTTATTAACATAAAATGTTAATTTTAAAAAACAAACCTATTTAAAAATATATGTCACTTATAAAGTAACAAAAGATAAAAATTATTTCATATATTTTAATCAAAATATTCGTACAATACACGCAAATATAAAAAAAAAATATACCACATAATAAAAATGATTGGACATTTTATTCCAAAAGTTTTTTTTTACTTTTTTTTTTATAAATGTATATAAACACATAAATGCAATAAATTTTATATTGACTAAAATTAGAGGTAATATTTTAAAATGTATTTAAGATTGTGGCGCCATCTAAACTTTGAAAACTAAAACTTATTTTCAACCCTCCAGAGAAAGGTGTCGCAAGTATGTATTTTATTTAAAAAATGTAGATATACAAATTTATTAAACATAAATGTAGTGTAAACTATGGGATAATTAAGTAATAATAATTAATAATCTTTGAACGTAAACTTTTTACATTATGTTTTTCATTTCTTCTTTTCTAAATTAAAATGAAATTGGTTAATAAATATATAGTTTTTAAAATAATCTAGTAGAAAAGACATCCCTACAAGCTTAAATAATTGATAAATAAAAACAATAATAGTTTCTAACATAAGCTGCCTAATTAATTACACACTTTTATTTAATAAGTAAAAAAAAGTATAG
>JARJDX010048529.1:0-10196 GCA_030264735.1 Gymnusa sp. GC000175 | reverse complement strand
TCACCGTTCTTGTGAAATGTGTACCCCAAATACTTGAAAGTTTTTACGTTTTCTATTTTTTTCCTTCCCATTTCCCATATTTCTTTTGCTTTCCTCTTTCTTTATTGAAAACAACAATCTTGGTTTTTTCTGTGTTTAGTACCATATCTTTTTTCTTTAGGTATACCTCGAGTCTCTTCAATAAGGAGTTCATTTCTAGTTTTTTTTTCGCAACTATTGCCAGGTCGTCGGCGTACGATAGTGTCCAAAATTTTTTTCTTCCGATTATCATGCCTCCTGTCTGTTCTTTAGCACAGTGAGCTTCGATATCCGACATGTAAATAGAGAAGAGTATGGGACTTAAAGGGCATCCTTGCTTAACTACGCACGTTGTCCAAAACTCGTCTCCTTCTTCACCATCTATTTTTACTGAGCTTATAGTTTGGAAGTATATTTTAGCTATTTTCTCTACTAAGTTTTCTTTGATGCCAGATCTCGTCAGCGTTTCAATCAACTTTTTTTTATTTACGATGTCGAATGCCGCTTTTAAATCTGCAAATAGTACATATAATTTTCCATTTTCTTTACTTATTGCCTTCTGTATTGCGTAGTTTAGTATATAGATGTTGTCGATTGTGCCTCTTCCTTTCCTGAAGCCTGCTTGATTGTCTTGAAGTATATTTCTCTCTTCTGCATATTCGCTTAGTTTTTCCTTTAGAATCATGGCGTATATTTTGTATGCCGTGTCTAGGAGAGTTTTTGGTTTCTTCTCCGTCTCCGTTTTTGTGTATTGGACCGATGATGCCGTTTCTCCATCTTAGAGGAAGGCCTTTTCCATTTCAAACATTATTTATTATTTTTGTGAGTCTGTCCACTACTTCGTTTGTTCCGTATATCCAAGCTTTGTTTTGTATTCCGTCTTCTCCTGCCGCTTTTCGTTTTCCTAATTTCTGTATTTGTCTTCGTACATCACTTTTTGTTATATCAGTCGTTTGGCTGTGTGTGCTTTGGGTTTCTAATGGTATGATTTTTTTTTATTACTTCCATTTAACTGAGTCATAAAGTATGTTTTTGCTGATTGTGATATAGTTTGTCCTTTCTGAGTTAATGTATTGCCAGATATCTGTTTCATTCGATATAATTTTTATTTTTTCCTTTTCTCTTGTTTGTTTTTGCTTCTGCTTTGTTTTGCATAGTTCTTTATATTCTTTTCGCTCTTTTGAAAAAACCTCTTTTCTTGAAATGCCTTTTCTCCAATTATTCTGTAATCTTCGTACTAACTTTCTTTTGGCTCCACATTCGTTGTCCCACCAATTGCTTATTATTATGTAATCTTTTCTCTTTCGTACAATATTTTTTGTTAAAGAGTTGTGTATATTATCTATAGGTTCTTCTGTAGCTTTGTTGCAGTCGTCTTCTTTAAATATTTTTCCATTTAATTTTTCTTGGTAATTTATTTTTCCTTCTTCGAACCAATCTATTCTAATTTTTTCTTTCACTATTTCTATTTTTTTACCTATGTTTTCTAACTCTATGATAAGTGGCTGGTGATCGGATTCTGTTCTGCCTGTTACTGCAAAAGATTTTATTTTGCCCATTGCTTTTTTATTTGCAATGCCGTAGTCGATTACTGATTCTCTGTTTGGGCCTATAAAAGTAAATTGTCCTTCTTCATCTCCTTGTATATGCCCACTTAATATTTTTAGTCCATTTTCTTCTGTGCACTCTAGCAGCTTTTTTCCTTCGTTGTTGATTAATTTGTCTTTTGATTTCCTGATCTTTTCAGTTTCATCTGTAGTGTCGATAATTTTTTCTTTTTCCCCTACTCTTGCGTTGAAGTCTCCTCCTAATAATAGATTATATTCATGTCTGTCGTCTATTTCTTCTATTTGCTCTTGTATAAGTTTTATTTCTCCTTTGCTGTATGCTGTAATTATTTTCAATTTTTTCCCTTCTATTAATAATGTTCATTCTTGCATTTGATCCGAGCTTCTTCCCCCCGGTAATTCTTCTAGTGTGCTTCTGATCCCGGTTATTATACCCCCCTTGTCTCTTCCCTTTTTATATTCTCTGTTTGCATATACGCATTTCCATTTAAAATTATTCGGAAGTTTGGTTTCCAAAATCATCCAATCTTTCACTTCTATCCACTTTTCTACTAAGCCTATAAAATCAAATTCTTCTACATAGTTCCAGACATCGTTATCCTTATTCTTTACGCCGGCAGTGTTCCAGAATCCCATTTTATTGTTCTGCACTCTTAGTTTTGGTAGTTTTTTTTGGCTTTTCCTCTGATGGTGCTGTTGGTACCGTTTCTTTTGCGATACCTTTCATCGTATCTGCTGTAACTGTTTGTCCTTTGTCGGTTTCTGTAATCAGGGGGTCTGCTTTGTATATCCTGTTATTGGCTTCTGTCTCTTCGTTTCTTGGTTTTCGTTGTTTTTTTTCATTTTTTTGGGTCTGTCGCTCCTCCATCTTTTCTTCAACTTGTTATTCTGACAGTTGTCTTTTCTTTTCATTTTTTTTTGTGTGCTGTTGCTGTTGTTTCTACTGTACTTGTAGCTTTTTTTTATTAAATGGTGTGACATAAAGCTTGTTATACTTTATAAATGCATGTCTGCCCTATTTACGCATCTCTTTCATCAGTGGTAATAAACTCTTTCTTTCTTCTGCAACTTCTTTCGGGAAATCTTCTGAAATTACGATGCTTGTTTCTTTTAATAACTTTGTATTTGTTAAGATATCTATTACCTTTCTTCTTGTTGTTAATGTTATTAATACAGGTCTATTCCTGCCGTTCATTCCAATCCTGTATATATTATCTATTTTAAAAATAGCGATATCTACTTTCAAACTTCTGGTAATTAATTCTAGACATGCATTTTCAAGTTCGCGCCTGTTTGGCTCTCTTTCCGGTAAACCAAATATGACAATATTCTTTTGTCGTTTATAGCGCTCTAGATCTGTCCACTTTAGCTGATATTCATGTAATATTTTCTTTTGCTCGTTAAGAGCGTTTGTTGTAATCGTGAACTTATCTTGCATGCACTCTTTATCTTTACCGCCTCCGCTTTTAAATCTGCTATCGCAATAAAATTATTTTTGTTTCCATGTTGTGCTGCTTGCTCTATCTTTCCGTCTCAAATAGTAACTTAGTGACGGTAATTCAGTTGCCAAGACCGCTTTACTACAATTCAAGCAGTCACCTGTAAAACCGCTGACTAGGTGTTACTATTAGGCACTAGATGTTGCTACTAGTACTAGTAGCTACAGTAGAGTAACTAGACTGAAAAATTAGCAAAAAAAGACATGCAACACGCTGTAACACAAGACCAATTAAAAAAAGAATTGCTATGAACAATTATTCATCAAAAATAAAAAACCTTGTGGCTCAATAGGGAAGACTAAAAATGTAATGGCAACAAAACATAAATTGTAAATTGAGTTGCATCGCCACAAGACTTACAGTTTTCTGGCAAGTCGTAGAATAAACCATGCAAATTTTATTCTATTGTTGACCAAATGGTCCATCTAGAACACGCCATCCAGGATGTGTTTCTTTCCAGATGACAACTCGACGCGTATTTTTTTAAGTTGGAACCACATGACCTGGAGATACGGCATTCTGGAGAATATGAACGGTTTGGGATTTCAATATTATCATTCATGTCAGACCGCAGATATAAAATTTAAGTCGGAGAAGTCCGTTTCGATAGTTATCCCTTAAAAAAAACGTCGTTTAGCAGGGTTCTAGCATCGTATAACCCTCGCGATTAACGTTTTCACAGCTTAACCTTCAGCCCTTATCGATAAATGCATATGGCAGACAAATTATTGGGCGTCAGGGAAGTAAGATTGCAATGCACATTCGACACAGTTGACGCGGAAATCGAAGTGCGAAGGTTTTTCTCTTTATAAACCTTCAACGTTTACTTCTGTTGCTGAAAAAACTGCCTCTTCATTAAGAAATCCCCAATACTTGCGCCGATGCAGTCAGATAACTAATACTTACGTTTGACATTAGGGGCCTTTTAACGTCATAAAGTCAATTGGAATTATTGATCTGAGGATAAAAAGGGTAAAGAAAAACTCACAAACTATGCAAATTATGCCAAAAATTGAAATAAAAAGATTTTCTAAATAAAATTTTGTGTGAGTTTATTAATATTTTTTTTAACTACATGAATACATGTTGTTTTTCATTTATTTTTGATTTCTTGTGTTCCTTTTACAAGTGTGCAGTTTTTTTAAAAGTGTAATTAACATACAAGTCTTAATCCGTGGGACCCAAGTGCTCAAGCAACACATACACTATATAGACATCTAACGGTGTGTAGGCTAAGTAGGTAGAATTAGTTGACAGATGCAATGATATCGCTAAGTTGTTATAGTATGTATTACCAATTTAAGAACAATTCCTGAAATTTTGCAGTTTTTACTGCAACCATTTCTCTACATCGTGGATTTCTTTCTAGCTTTGTACGTTTTTATGGTTTTGAGTCTCTGGTTCTTTTGTAATTCTTCTTATGATTATTATTTGGCATTCTGTTCTTACTTTTTAGTTTCGCTCTTTATCAAATCCCGTTTTTTTATTGACTAAGACTATTTAAGTGAGTTAGTTATTTGCGCAAATTCCTATCTTCGCTCGTCTTTAATTCATAAATAAGTATGGCTCTTACAGCGGAGGTGGTAAGGGCCTAATGAGGTCTAAGTGCTCCGAGCCCCAGGGTCACTCTCCGAACTCAAATCCAGATCCAGATCCAGATCCAGATCGCTCTTACAATTGTCTTATACATTCAAAGTTTGTGTTTTTCAAATTAGGTCCCTATATTCTAGCATGTTTTGTATTTGTACACCTCACATTACCTCTTTTATTGGTTCATCATCTACTACGTGCTTGCAGCGGATTGGTAACTTTAAAAGTTCCACCATCTTCATTTTGCGTTTTTCGTTAATATATACATGTTTTCGTGTGAAATTTGTGGTGTAATATCATAGCCTTAGTAACATGAACGGGTCGGCGTTAAAAAAGCAAATAAAAAATTGTCATTTGTGTAGTTTAAAGTTTATCAATCAAAAGAGTAATAATTGAAAAACACATCCTTAATATCTAAAATAAAATTATTTAGCGTCTACATTTAAGACATAAAAGATGTGGTATAATTACAATTAGTTTGTCACTTACAGATACAACCAAGGGTCGATTAAAAATGGTGAAATCTCCAACTGGAATAAATAAAGGTTGTTTACATCTGGTCATCATAAAAAGCATATCTTTTTGCAATTGTGTATCTCCATCCCAAGGTATTGATTCAAATATGACAGTTGCTAATCCAGTACTCTAAAAAAAAATATAAAACAAATTCTCAATAAGTTATATGTAAGCTTTCACTACTCGCATCGATGTTAATTTTCTTACATTTGGGTGTAAGATTTGTAGTTTTATTCATTGTCGCCAACAATTTGCTCGGCATACACATGGCGGAAAACTTGTTTATGATTTCAAGCCCATATACGGTGCAAAATTAGTCGGAGTGAAAATTTAATAAAGAAAACAAATATTTACAAAACCCTGGGTATTAGAATAATAAAGTTAAAAAATTCCACTCCACTATCATATGAGTATGGTAGCATGGGGTCCAAATTGTGTGGAAGCGGATTTTGGAATGTATTACGAAGTGATGGTAAATGTGGGGACGCCGGGCAATGCGTACCTACAACGTGTCAGTAATTGTCGAGCTGCCTTGAGCACTAGCCGTACGTTATTACTTTGTTGTAAATCAGTTTGTAATAAAAGCCTTGTTATTTAATTTTTCGTTATTAAATCTAACATGTTTTAGGATTTTATAGCGTTTTTCTTCAAACTCCGCTTCAAACTTCCTCCTTTCTATTCAATATTCTGGAAGTGACTTGCGTCATCGCTTTTTCTACCTCCTATCCTTGAGGTTTTGGATCTTATTATTTTTCTGTCGATTGGTGTCCACAGAATTATTTGTAAAGTGGTACCTGTTATCTTTATTCTTTACAAATGCCCATACCAGCATAAATGTCTTATATAATGTTGTTTTTTACTTGCATGATATCTTTCACACATTTGTTTATGATATGTTTAATTTACTTGTCGTATGTAATCCATTTCAATCGTTAGTAATTTTCTTTCTTGCGCCTTGTTTAGTTACATCCAAAGAGTTAAAGCCTACAATATGATATCCTATTTTTTATTTACGTTCTTTGATCATAGTACAGATATAAAAGCTCCATCACTTTTCTTATTTACTCACCATTCTTTTTACCACTTATTTCTGGCATATTTCTTTGCACCCCTGTCCATCCAAGTGACGCCGATATTCGGGGTCTTGTTTGAGTTTGTCTGTCATGATATTTGTACTAGGGAGTTGTATGAGATAAACATATATTTTGTTGCCACTGCCGATATTCTGATATTAAGCCGTACCAAAGTATTTGAGTTCTTAGGTAAACGTACTATTTCGCTCTCCAACGATTTTTTTTTCACATTGACTCTCAAATCCCATTCCTTATATTCGGTTTCCGCGTAATTACTACCTGGTCATCGGCGAAATAGAGGGTAAAGTAATGATATGTCTGAAATTGGTATGATCATTCCTTGTCATTTCTTTCCTCACCACTGAAGGGTTTAGTCTTGATGGATTTTAAATAGTGTAGAAAATATACAGCAACTTTGACGCAACTCTATTGTAACAGAGAAATTATCTGGATGTGATCGTCCTCTTTTTACTCTTTAACGCATAAATCACTGAAATTTTAATGTTCTTTTCATGTTCTTTCTAATGCTCTCCATTTATTGTTTACTGGCTCATTTATATAAGCGAGTAAGAAGACTCACGATCGTCCAACACTGAAACTTTCCCGTTTCTCAGAATTCCCATTTTTCGGTCTTCCTCCCTAGTTTTTTTTTTTGCTGCTTTCCATCTAAGGGTTAATAGTGATAATCTTGTTGATATCATACGTTGGACATAAACGTACCATATTCTACATCGTTCCATGCCCTATTCGTTTCGGACATTGGCTATCATCATGGCTATCTTAACTTTATCGACAGCACCTTAAAATAATTGTAATGACGTTACACTATACCATTGGCGCAGATTTTCAAGCCATGAAATGCTTATTTTTTCTGAAATTATTTTTCCTACAACTTTTTTTTCTAGAAAAAGTTGAACGATTCTGTATTTCTCCTCGTGTCTTATATCGTGTCCGAGATATTCCAGTTTCCTGACTTTTACTACCGTTAGTATTTTTCGTTATTTTCCGATTCACCTAAGGAACTTCTCATTGGACATGCGTTCCGTCTATGAGATCTTCAGTATCCTTCTATATGTACATAGTTTAAAGGCTTCCAGTCTGATTTTCAATGTTCATGAATTTACCACCGTACAGAAGCGTTGAGTATTCTTATTTTAAGTTGTAGTCTTCTTTAGCTTTTCGTACGTTCATATTTGGTCGGGGACTGTTTATTTAATATATTCACATCTGCTTCTTATATTTAAGGGGTCGTTCACTATAGGCCACCTATGACCCCGCTGATTGCCTATGGGCCTATGGCTAAGACTCAGTTGTCGTATTTGTCTTTTAGATATAACGTCTTCCTTAAGTCCTACGCTCTTTAAGATCTGCATTGCTCTTTTCTTCCGTTCTTGATACACTCAGCGATCCTTGTATGACATCCATTTCTAGTGTAGTAATTCTCTTTTCTTGCAATTGTATCCACGTTATACATCCGTATAGTATACTGCTTTTTATAATGGTGTTGTATATATTTAGCTTTCTTGCTTTATTGATATTTCGGCTTTTAAGCAATCCGTTTAGAGCACTACTTTTTTGTCTGAGTTATTTATTCTATTATTTCTCCATTAACGATTACGCTCTCGTCGAACCATGCTCCTAACTACTTGTACTTCTGCAGTGGGGCTAATTTTTCCATGACCTTCTACGTCAAAATTTTCAGATATTCCGCCGATGCACAGATATTTAGTTTTTCCCAAGTCATTGTTATTCCCCATATTTTATATTCTTCGATGAGTTTTCTACTCGTGTATCCAGGTCTTCCTTGTCTTGTGCTTTTACAACTTGATCATCTGATAATTGTAGAGAGTACATAGTCGTATCGTCGCATAGGAGTATTCTCATATTTCTACATTTTTTATTTCACCGTTTTAGTTCAAGATAAATATTAAATAGCGTGATGGGTAGGCATCATCCTTTGCGGACCTTTTCGATAATTAGCCTCCTATTCTTATTTTACAGACTTAGTTTTCGTATACATTTTGGATTTCCTTTACTTAGTGTGTTAATAGACGATTGGTTTAGGACGTGGTGTGCGGTTTGCTATCATAAACTTTTGCTAAGTCGACCAATAGCAGGTTTATTTCTTTATTAGTGCTGGGTTTCTCTTCTCTGATTTGTTTTAAAGAGACTAATTGTTGTTTAGACTGGTAGTTGTTGAATGACCTTCCTGCTCGAAATCCTAATGGTTCGTTTTCGATTAAGTCTCTTAATATTCTACCACACATCTTACTAAGTGTACTGGTGACTGCTATTCCGCTGTGGATTGCGCAGTTCTATTTATAGCCCTTTTTGTGAATATGTCTCTTTTTATATTTAATTGGTTTTCCGTTTACCCATTCCGTAAATATCGCTTTTTAAAATTTCTTCGGTTCCGTTCAGCTTGTACACCTCATGCGCCCGTTGACTTATTATTTTTTTTATTCTGTGGCTGATTTGGTATCAAATCTGTTTTTCTTTTCTTTGGTTATAAGGTGATTTGGTATCAAATCTGTTTTTTTAGTTTATTAGATTGTCAGTGACTACATTTTGTTCCACTTGTGGAAATAGCGTTTAAAAAGAAGAATTGGTGATGTTTTGCAATCTTTATCTGCTTAGTTTTTTAATCAGTTAATAGTCGGTTTGTATATAATTTCTGGCGGCCAATTGTTTTTGTTTTTATTTAGTGGTAAACATTAATAAATAAGTCTAGCGTTATTCTGCCAGGTGGCGTCGCACTGCGGACGTTGTCAATAGAATGCTTGTAAAGCAAACATCAAAATATGAACAATCAAGGTCAAATAAAAGGTCTACAACCTTTGATAAAGCTTAGAGAAACAATTTGATGTAAAAAAAGTTCATCTGTATGCAACGTCAGAAGTTACAAATTTATATTTAAGTGTAAAAATTGACAAAATAAAAAAATTAAATGAGAACTAAAAGAAGCAGATTTTAAATTCAAATTTTAAGCACTAGAGTCCTCTGACTTATGCGTCTTATAAACAAGGAATGTAAGGCGACTCTAGACTAGGGGTTCTTAAACTTTTTAAATGTTGTACCACTTGAAAACAACAAAATATAAAATGTGCCACCCATATCTAAGTAATGAAGAAAATGGAAATATTATCACAAGGGATTCAATATTTATTTCAAAGCTTTTATTAATTAATGAAATTTGAGGAATTGATAATAAATTTTGACGTTTTTGAACGAATTTAAACATTTTAGTTAAAATCACGGCAAATTCAAACTATTTCATATAAAATTATTATTATTATTTAAATACATTTTAAAATTTAAATAAAAAGAGAACGTTGCATATCATTCGTCTTACTTTATGTTTACTTCCCTCATGGCGGCAGTATTAATTTGTTTTCTGTCTTTCGTTGCGTCTCTTTTTAGCACTAGGTTTGGCAACAAAGCTTAGTTTAGCGCTCAGATTTGACTTTTATACGGTTTTATGTTGAATTTCAATCTACTTAAATGTAGAGGGCAGCACCTTTACGGGATGAACTGTCTAGATTAAAAAAAACATTCGTAACGCACCCTTAAGTAATTTTATCTAATTTTATCTAACATTATATGCTATAACTATAAGAAATAAAAGGTTTACGAAGTTTTTTGGATTTACAAATATGCACAGAAATTAAATCGAGAGCAGGGTTTTGTAATCAGAAAATATTTGTTTTTCTTTTTTCTCACCACAACTAGTTTTGCACGCTGTATAGGCTTCCATTCTCGAAGAAGGTCTGCAGTCATCGCATTTTACCACCATGAGAATGCTCCCTGTCGTGGCGAGCCAAACATTGGCAACAATCAATAAAACTACGCTCCTTAAACCAGGAAGTAAGAACATTTTTATGAATTCCCAATAGATTTTGCATTTTGAAACAAAATAAAAATTATGGGGTATT
>JARJDX010048479.1:0-14595 GCA_030264735.1 Gymnusa sp. GC000175 | reverse complement strand
GTTAGAGATTTTGAAGTCCGATTTGAAAATAGTCTTTACATTATATTTGTGTAAAATTCGTCCGATTTTGTCTGTGCAGTTTTCTACATATGGCAAAAACGCCAAAGAAACAGGGGGTTTCGTTTTTTCTCGAGGTTTTTGATTTTTACTGATGACTTTTTTGATGACTCGATTAATATCCTTTAAATTGTAATTTTTTTTGAGAAGCGTATTTTTGACGAGTCAGTTCTGAAGACAACGATTCCTTTTGAGAGATTGAATGGGCTCTATATACTAGAGAATTTATGACTGATAATTTTTGGGATGGATGATGATGTGAGTTCCCATTTAAGTAACGATCTGTGTGATTGGGTTTCCTGTAAACTATATGACCAAGTTTTATTTTCTATTTCCATGGTGAATCTAATACTATTATGGTGACTACGACCATGAAGACTACGACTATAAAGAATACCCGACTTAAACCCGAAAGAAAGAAAACTTACATCGACCTCAGTCGCGAAAGTCTAAATTCTAAATTTTATTGTCGAGGGCTGGGCATCAGATACTGATAGAGCCCCAACCACAAGGTCTTTGAGGTCATGCATCTCTGTTATTTTAACGGTAGCTACTCAGATTTTTTTTCTCACAAAATTGGTACACCTTCTTTTCACCTAACCAGTTGGTATCATGTAATCAGGAATATTTGGGTTTGGGCTTAGCTTTAGCCAGTTCAATTTTGTTTGAAATTACAATATTTCGTAAATGAAAGTAATAGAAGTTCAATAATAAAGCTTAGTTGACTTATTAAATTTTATTGTCACGACGCCGCATTAAAAAACATAAAGATTAATGTAATAAAAAATAAGAAAAAAAAAACAACAGAAAATATTTATGTATTAAATCATTTATTATTTTAATAAATATATATAAAAATGCATCACATGTAACGACATATATCAGTAAATAAAATAAAATTTAAATTATAAGCTACAAAATTATACAATAACGAATAACACATGGTTTAAAAATATATTTTCACACTTTTTTCTTAATTTATAACAGTAGTTAACATTTATTTTTTCCTAAACAAAAATTAACCTCAAGTCGTGATCGACGATCAAGCAAAAAAGTCTAAGAGAAAGAAATACGCAGAAATACGACTAGGATATCCGACCTCAACTAAAATGGTGAAGGGTCTTCATGAATGGTTAATACACGTCACCGGGTAGGTAAGCAACCCAAACGACATTTTACATTTTTATGTAATATCTATTAAATTTCTTTGATATTTAAATGTCGCTGAGGTTGCCTATCCATGCGGTTACGTTGTTATTAACTATTTATTAAGACGTGGTCACTTGGTCAGTGCCTTGAACAATAGTTAATAACCATTTGACCTTGTAGATAGGCCACCCAACTAACACCAGTTATTAAAACTGTTAACTATGCTGTAACACAAAGAGAGTTTTTTCGGATACTTCTTCCCCAAAAATGTTGCTTTTGCGTAATTTGTGAAATTTAATACGAAGTTACATATTAGGCTCTTAAGATAGTTTATTAATATTGTCACAATTGGTATTAAAAACATTTGCGTCAGATTTATTTAAAATTATATATCCTGGATATATTATTTTAATTAATTCTGTGACCTTTTGACAAAATCACTTTTCGTGATTTTTTCTAGAAAACGTTAATAAATTATTACTGAATTGATTAATACATAAATAGATTTGAGAAACTGCCAATTTTAATTATATTTTTTTAAAAAACTTTTTCTTAGCTTTTATTGTTTACGAAATGGTTAAATTTCAATTACAAGTTGAAAAATTAAATTTCGTCAAACATTTGAAGAAAATTTAAAAGAAGCTTAAGAAAAAAGTATGAATTGCTACTGAATAATTATTAAAACATTAAAGCGATATAAATATTCAGGTTGCAGCTCTAATTAAGTAACATCAGTCATACTTATTAATTAATAAATTACATAAGCTAACAAAAAAATATACGATTCACAAACAATTGTTTACATATCCTGTACTATAGAACCAGATTGTTTTAAGTTTATTTAGAAAGCTTGTTTTTATAGATTTTTGCACCTCTTGGTACAAAGAATGAAGTCCTTAGATATGCTGTTATCAAAATATTATTTTATAAGAAGTGCAAAAGTCTCTTTAAATATACAATTAATCAAATTGTTCTCTAATCTCCTTTAGTCAATGTTATAAAACGAAGACGTTTTGGTTGTATAACTAATGTTGATAAAGTATATTTAAACAAGTAACTCAATCCTTTTTAATATTGTTTTGATTGGTTTATCTTAAAAGTTTTCGTTTCATCATAGAAAAGTGTTTAGCGATGTAAAAATTGTTCAAATTAGCTGTTTTCATTTGCGACCCTTACTTTGGGTAAAATTTTATTTGCTCACATCTTGGGTACAATATATTTGGATCTTTAGATTTTTTTAATTCCTTAAATTTTACGCTACACCTAATACTTCTTCCACGCACGCACGTCCAACAGGCGTCTTATCTGTATATCGTAGATTTTATCTATAATTTTCCACTTAGGAATATCTGTATTTAATGACAAATGTCGATTTTTACCCTCTGTTTGATCCTCTTTTGGATATAATCTTGGAATTTTGCGACTCCTATATATTCTTTTGTGACCCCTCGCAGCCCGTGACTCCCAATTTTCGCACTACTGCTTAAGTGACAAACTCTTTAGTTTAAATTTTTTGCTATGTGTCATTGGCATATCTAATGTTCATTTTTCTTTCATTGGTGACATGAAGGATTTTTTATAGTAATACCCATATAACTCTATCTTGGCTTAACCCCTAACCCAATAGATTTAAAGAAACGATCTTGCATTAACACTTATTCCTTTTAAAAATGTACAACTGGCCCAATTTGGATACTAAACTTATGAATCGTATATTTTGATATTCAAAACAAAAACTTATTTTACCTTAATTTAAAGCATATACAAAACTAATAACTAAACTTAATCTAAAACGTTTATGGTACATAACCAACCCCTAACTAAGACAAAAAAGTATATTCCCTTTTACAAATAGGACAGTTATATGATGCAATTAAGCACTGCCTGAGGCATTCAGCATGGAATAAATGTTGGCAAGGAGTAACCCTGGCTCTAAGCATAGGACTTAAACATACAGCACATACATCATCACAATTTTCAATCTCTTCAGGACTAGCTTTTCGAAACCTCCCCAAAAGCTCGCGTTCGTACCTCAAATTTTTTAAACAATTTAGGATCATGTCTTTGGATTTTAAAAATACTGTTAAATACAGAGCGAGTATGCTAAATCTTACTTGTCCATACAATAAGAGAATGATTGATAGAATGCATGCAATTGAAATTGTGTAATAACGCAAATACACAGGGGCGTATAGGTGTTCCAAAGCTTCCAATCTTTGCGTGCGCATAGCTCTTAATAATCCGGGAACTAATTCCACAAAAATTCTTTCAGTGGACATATAATACGTCCAAGTGATGAAACTGTATAACGCAGTTGGATGGTAATGTTCCAAGCCTTGTTCTAAACCGAATAATAAAAGCATGAATGTTACTGTAATTATAAATGTTACAGCTTTTGTCCATTCTAGAACTATCTTTGTGGCAGACATTGCCAAGTGTTTGATATTACTGTGGTTCGTCATGTTCACATACGGTGACCAGTCTTCTTTTTCTATCAACTCTTTTATGTATGAGACACAATAGGCTATTACATTGTAAAACATTAGGGAGTATAAACCTGTAACCTTTTTTTGTGGACAATGTGTTCCTCCAAAATTGCATAGAAGAACTCTATCGCACGTCATAAAGAACACCAACTGAAAAATAAATTGTTAATTACTTTTTTTACTCATTTGTGAATAAAGGTGCTATTATAAATATAATTTTTTGAATAATTCTAACTATATTCTGGCTCGTTTTATCCGGCCTGTACAGCCATGCGATACTCATTTTATGGTATATGTCTTTGCTATGCCATCACTTTGCCCTCGCAGCTGAGGCGTTCTCTGTGTGCATCTGCAATCCTAACCTAACATTTTGTGATGTACATTATACCGATATGAACTGTGAAATTTTATTTTGTAACCTGTGTTTACCGATTTTTAGACCTTTACAGTGACTTATAGAAAGATTAGTTATATTAATCTACATTAAACATATAAGGCATCAAGCTCCTATCAAATGGGATGCCAACAGCATCCATCTTTAAAAAGTTTGACAGGAGGTCACAAAAAATTTGATGGCATTGTGTTTGTATGGATAATTTAATTTTTTTATTTGCTTAGAAATCGAATTTGATCTATAATTTATCATTTTTCCAAGTATCTACATTAAAAAAATCAATGCACTGTTTTGACTTCTGACAGAAGACTTGCTTGCCAGCAGCCGCCATATTGGTCACATGGCATACTTGGAATGCCTAATACATTAAACAAAACAATTCATCGCTATGTCATTTAAAATTTAGAAAATTTACACTATTTTATGTTTATGTTAAAAATGATATTAATTAAAGTCTGATTAAGTGAATGAAATCAAAGTTAAAAAATTAAACATTAAATGTACTTGAAGCACAAATTGTTTATTTCAAAAAATACCAATAAGTAAAGTCTGACTTAAAGAAAGGTTTGCAAATTAAATGTCCTGGGTATGACATTAAACTACATCCACCGAGTGACGGCGGTACACCGGAAAATGAAATTCATGCCAGAAAGCCACAAAAGACGGATCGGCCATTCGTATATCCTTAATAAATGATTCAAAACACAAAGAATGACGACATTTGCTATGAATAGGATACAAAAATTGGTGCATAGAATGTAAGGAATTGATGAAAGTGTCTAGGTCATGTAAGGTAGTAACAGAATTTCAAAAGTACAACATTGACGTGCTAGTTGCCAGTGAAGCTAGGTGGACTGGAAGTGGCCGGATTAAAATTGATGGCATCCCTTTGTATACTCGGGCAAAAAAGACGGCGCAAGGTACGAAAACGGAGTGGTCATCTTTAATAGACTGGAAACCCATTTCAGTCCAGAAAACTACGACCAAATATACAACTCATGGTAGAAAGCTAACTATCGTTTAATTCTAGGCGCAAATAGAAGCAGCCAATGATGAACAGAAAGATAACTGTTATGGTCAACTATCAGCAACAGTATGCGAAGTGCCAAAATCCTTTATTCTTATAGTACTAGGTGACCTAAATTCAAAAATCGTGGCAAATTATGCAAATCTTTAACAAATATTAGGATGTCATTGGCTTGGAGAAAGGAAGGGAAACGGCGAGCGATGTATTGTGTTTGGTTATTGGAGGCTCACTCTTTGATCACAGTGGATATCCATGTGTGTTTCCTAAATCAAAGAGATCACATTACTATATCTACCATAAGGAAACTTCTCTTCTGGATGAGAAATGCAAGCAAGGCTCAGATATTGTAAGCGACCATCACCTTCTGACTATATGAATCAAACTAGCCACAAATAAGGTCAAAACACCTGCCTTACAAACAGTAAGATTCGAATTTCAAAAAGCCTCCTCAATCCTAACCAACTACAGATCTACCTTGTCCGAAAAGGAAACTCTGATATTGTGCCAGTATATCAGACTTTTCTTTTCCCAGTGGTAGAAAGAACATTCTCTTGGTTAAAAACCATGTTGCACAATGAATAATACTTAAAACTTATTCAGAATTTAGAAAAAATATTCATAAAATTAAGTTAAAATATAATTTTAAGCTAAAGTTTATTGAACTAAAGTGGTATATAAATATGAAATTAACTTTCATTCATTTTTAATAAAAAAAAAAGGATTTTTTGTAATTACCTGTATCGCCATGTTGGATAAGTTGGTCATTCTCATGAAAATTTTTTCGCACCTGTCTAGGGGAGAATACATTTTTAGAATAATTTTCCAAATGGGACCAGAACATTTTTTCAGAAGACCTGAAATAAAAAAATTATATATTCAAATTCATTGGAAAATTAATCAATTTTCAAAAACAGTTTGTACTTTCCAATAATCACAGGAAATACTCAAATGTCGTTGAATATTTAGATCTGGACAAAATGTTTTGAAATACGTTATAGTAATAAACATGATAATTAACTTGTCAATTAATTATTTGTAAGACACAAATATTTTTAATTTAAATTTCTAACATTATTTAATTGCATGATCAGGATTGTTTTTTATTTTTATCAATGTTGATTTATTTTTATTTCATTATCTCTAACATTTTGGGTTGTAAAATATCGAAAAATATTTATAAATAATTTATTTTTACGAATATGTATTTATTAATTTCAATCAATTTATCTGAACAAACAGTTTTTTTTTCGGTGATAATTTTGTAAGTCATAGAACTTAACTTAGTAACAATTTCATTTATAAGAAGACATTAATTAAATATCTAGACCGCGGACGAGCTAATTAATCTATTTAGTCCATGCATGAGTATAAAGTTATTTTTTTGCACTCGCTTTAAATTACACGCTTGGATGCATTTTTGATTTTTAATCACATAATTTTCAATTTATTTGCACATAGATAATTCTTACAAACGGCAGACCATAGACGTAACAATATAAATATATTTAGCAATGAGGGCAATTGCATATAAAAAACTTAACCTAAATTTTATTATGGTTACTATACATTATAAATTATATGATAAATGTATATTGTAGACAAAATACAAATAACAAAAAATAAGGCAATGATACAAATTAAAATTTGAAAACTTGAAGCAAAATTATAATTAAAAAAAAAACGTTTAATCGGTTTAACTCTTTCGCGGCCAATGGGATATATGTGTCCCATTTAAAAAAATTAGAGAAAAGGAACATGTTTTTATAATAAATTTTATGTTTCTCATCGGCCCTAAGAACACATTCACTGCTGCACTGTAAAGTTCTGGGATTCGCCTGTTTATTTAAAATTCAAATTAATCTGACATTAAAACAAAATAATAATTAAAATAAAATGTTTGAAATGGTTGAACCATTCATTGAAAACAGCAATGTTTATGGAAACCGCTTCATGACCTTGACAGAAAGTCTAGGTAACGTGGTGGCGAAATCATCAATGAAGATGTAGCAGGTCTTTTCTGAAAAGGCTGAAAATGCCTCACATATAAAATGATGAGAAAATATTTTATATAAGTTAATGAGGTTGTGTGTAGGTTTTTTCTTGTTTACTTTTCGATTGTTATTAGTCCAGGACATTATTTGTCAATGTGGAACGTAGTTTACGTCAAAGTCGTTCCGTTCCGAGTTTTTTGGCCATTTTGTTACTTCTACACATTGGCCATGTTGTTTATTGTTCACGTCCTTTCTTGTCCACGTTCTTTCTTATTTGTGAACATTGTTTCTTGTCAACGTTAGTTGGCTTCCACATTTTTTTGTCCACATTGATCCTTGTCTTTTACGTCATCCTTTTTTTTTATATTATTTGGCGGCGTCAGATGATCCGGCTATTGGCCGCTACGTCATCCTTATTGACGAGTTGATCCTTAGCTATAAATTTCCTTATCCATGTTTTTTTATCAACGTAGTTTTTGTTGACACGAGTACGTTGTTTTTTGTCTTTGTTTTTCTATGTCCATACTGTTCTTTGTCAACTTTATTCCTTTCTTACTTTGTATCTTGTCCACGTTATTCCTGATTTACGTTGTTTCTTCTCTAAGATATTTTCTGCCCTCGTTATTTTCTTTTTGTTATCGTTGTTTTGTTTCCACAGTGTTCTTTGTGAACTTTATTCCTTGTCTGCGTTTTTATTTGTTTACATTATATCTGATTCACGTAGTTTCTTGCCACGACGTTTTTTGGTTAAGTTGTTCTTTGCCCATTGTTGTTCTTTGTTAACTTTATTTTTTCTCTAGGTACACGAGCTACGTTGTTTATGATTCACGTTGTTTCTTGTCCACTTCTTTTTTGCTTACGAATTCCATGTCCACGTTATTTTTTGTCAACGTTGTATCGTGTCTACTTTGTTTTGTTTGTCCACGTTATTCTGTTATCTTTATTTACATTATTCTTGATCAACTTTATAGCTAGCTTATTACTGACTCACGTTGTTGTTTATCCTCATTATTTTCTGTCCTCGTTGTTCCTTGTCCACGACTGGTTTACGTTGTTTTTTGTGCACGTTGTTCTTACTCAATTTTGTTCTTTGTTCACGTTATCTCTTGTTTACTTTATTTCTTGTCCACATTGTCTAAAACATTGACAAAGAACAACGTAAACAAGAAACAACGCCATTAAAGAATAAATGGGATAAATATTGTACAAACAACAACGTGGAAAAACAACAACGTGAACAAACAACAACGTAGACAAACAACAACGTGGACAAACAACAACGTGAATAAGCAACAACGTATATAAGTAACATCTTGGAAACGGAATAACGAGGACAAAAAATAATACAATCCAGAAAACACTTAGATGAAGAATAATTTAGATAACAAACAAAGTGGAAAGAAAACATCGTGAACAGAGAGCAACATATAACAACGTTGATGAAGAACAAATGAAAGAAGAAACAACGTAAACAAGGAACAACGCCATCAAAGAATAAATGGGATAAATATTATACAAACAACAACGTGGACAAACAACAAGGTGGACAAACAACAACGTGTATAAGTAACACCTTGGAAACGGTATAACGTGGACTAAAAATAATACAATCCAGAAAACACTTAGATAAAGAATATAAGAATAACAACAAACAAAGTGAAAAGAAAACATCGTCAACGAGAGCAACATATAACAACGTTGACGAAGAACAAATGGAAGAAGAAACAACGTAAACAAGGAACAATGTCGAATAATGTAGATAAAATATATTGACCAATAATAACGTGTAAAGTACAACGAAAAGAGTACAGTAGAGAAGTAAACACGTGGACAAGAAGCATGGAAAGAGAACAATATAGGAAAGAAAATACGTGGATAAACAAAAAAACGTGGACAAGTAACGTTAATAAGGAACAAGACAGACAAAGAACAACGTGGGCCTTACGAAAAAATAAATGGCTTTGATATAATCAAAAACATAATAAAGAAAAAAGTTTTTTGGTAAAGTAAGAAATAAAAAAAAATTTCACTCTTTTAAGTCCACCTGGGGACATATTGAATATGTCCCAGTCCTCAAGATGATGTGATGTATTTGACCCTTTTAAAATGTTCTAAAAAATTAGAAATTAGGAGATGGTACCAGTGTCAAAAAAAACCACAGAATATCAGAAGAATGGCGAATAACCATCACGATATTTAGATTAAACCTTGAGTCTCCTTTCAATCTCGTAAACACCCAAAATCTTCAGAGGCACCAATTAAACTACCAACAAGTTTTCATATTTAAGACAGGAGGTAATAAAACGTTTAAAACGAAATGGAACAAGAAAATACCCGAATATTTCAGAAGCACCAATGGAACATCTATTACGAACATTATCTTCAAGAAAAGAGACCACAAAACATTCGAAAACTTTAGAGGTACCAATCAAATAACGAACACGGTTTTTATGTTCAAAAAAGGTAGCAATGAAACAACAATAACAGCCATTATGTTCAAGAAAAAATACAAACATTTCGCAAAAATTTAGAAGTTCAAATCGAACAAACATCACGGACTTTATGTTCAAGAAAGTAGTTAAGAAAACATCTGAAATCTTCAGAAGCAGCAATCGAACAACCATTACGGACATCTTCAAACAAAGAGACCACAAAATATCCGAAAACTTCAGAGCTACCAATCGAATAACGAATGCGCTCATTAGTTTCAAGAGTATAAAAAACACTAAAAAACTTTAGAGGACCTTATCAAGTATGGTCATTATGTAAAGGAGGTTAGGTAATACCCGAAAACTTCAGGGGTACCAATAAAACTAGCACAACGGTCATTTTGTTCAAGAAAGAATACAAAAATCCCTCAATAACTTTAGAGGCACAAATTGAACAAACTTTACATTTATTTGCATAACTTAACCTAATTTAACGTATCCTAACAATTTTTTATCTCTAACATTACATTATTCATGTATAAGGTATTTCAAGTATAACACGTGACTAATATGGTGGCTGTTGGCAAGCAAGCCTTCTGTCAAAACTGTGCATTGAATCTTTTAATGTAAGTGTAAGATTTTTGGAAAAATTATAAATTATAGATGAAATTCGATTTCTAAACAAAAAGTCAGATTATCCTTACAAACGCAACGTCATCAATTTTTTTATGATCTCCTGTCAAACTTTTTAAAAATGGAGGCTGTTAGCATCCCCAGTTGACAGGAGGTTGGAATGCCTTATAATAGATGAAACAGTTGATAACGAGTAATATTACCGGAAGAAAAAGATGAAGAAGAAGAAAAAGAAGAAGAAGAAAAAGAAGAAGAAGAAAAAGAAGAAGAAGAATAAGAAGAAAAAGTTAAGTTAGCTGTATCCATTCAATAAATGAAATAGTTGATCACAACTCACGAAAGTCTTTAGATGATATTCCTCATATTAATGTTTCACTATTATGGCGTTTAAAAAAAAGTTCCGAAATACGTTTTGTCTCTATAAAAATGTACCAGACGTCGTTCCGCTGCGTCCGGCTCGAATACTCCACTTATAATAATCATTATTTTCATGCATATCAAGAAGATCGATTTTTCAAACCCAATGACTTTAATGGGTGTGCAAATGAAACGAAAATGCAGTTCATTTCTGTTTTTCTTTTTTACATCAACCTCACTTCTATTAAAATATTCCATGTTTGGAGGTTATTTTATTTTTGTTTTAAACTGCAAATTCAAAATGATCAGTTGTAATAACAAATTTAAAATTATTGGCAGTAGGTGTCGAAATAAATTTGAAGAATAACAACTCAGATGTTCAAAGTTTATTTGATATTATGAAATTGGCTCGTTCGTTGAGGTTAGGTCCATTAAAGTTGTTTGTGCATTTTTTTAAAATAAGGACCAGATGAAATAGCAACAATTTTCTTTTATTATCCATATTTTAAATACAATTAATATTGAAGGTAGCTACGATAGGTTGTGGACCACCCTATAGCTTATCACCACAAGCTAATAATATCTTAGTCAGGGGTTGGGTTTCTGGCAAAGTTTGGTTGCCATTTTAATTGCATAGAAGATGTTATGAAAAAATTAATGTTGGATAATTGAACTAGATTTATTAAATTAATTTTAAAAATAATGCAGTTATTTGACACATTTGACATAACCTCAAATAAATAACCTTAAATAAATGTGGTTCCTGGTACTGTTTAGTTGCCACTTAATGGATAGAGAAGATGTTATTAAAAATTGGAGTTGAATAATTGCAAAACTAGATTCATTAAATTATTGAAAAAAAAACAAAGGAGATATTTGACACATTTGACATTTGAATAACCTTAAATAAGTGTGTATGTATAATATTAAGTCATAATATTTTCCTAATATTTTTGGACTCTCGCTATAAACAAATGAAATGAAAATAGCACATTAGATTTATTTATAACCCAGCACTTAGTCTATGTATTTTTTTACAGACCCGTCGAGTGATAGAGATTATATTATATCATGTTATTATGTTAAAATAAAATACAGACATAATTATTATATCTTCAGTGAACTTTACTTTTGGGGCTTCCGTCTCGCTCTAATCATCCAATAATCTTTATTATTCAATAAACACAATAATTGCAATGTTTGTACTAACAAAAAAATATTTTTAAACGTCCTGATAAGTAACCTCCTAATCAAACGGGTACTCAGTATCTACCTAAAACTGTTGTTTTTATTGTAATTATGCAATTTGGCGAAATTATCATTGAAAGATAATTTACCGCTTATAAATATTTTCTCAAGAGAAGAAGCAAAGTTCAATAATATGTTTATTGTATGAGAAATAGCAATGACCGAATAATTTGCCTCTTAAATTACGAAAGTAAATGTAATAAAATATTTTACACAAGTAATTTAATAATTATTTTTATTGGAGCTTTCATAATTGATGTTTTTTGTAAATATTGTCGACGCCACTGGTGCGTTTTTTACTTAAAGATTGAAGAAGCGTCAATACTTGTCCATCAAGATGCAAAATTAAAAAAAAAGAATTCGTTAGCTAGAGGAAGTATAAAAAGAGATTTTTTAGAAAAATCTTCCACAGAGATTAGTTCTTCAAGCACTGAAAAGCTATTCAGATTTATAAAGGTCAGTGTGAAAATATTACAAGTTGATTTTTTGTTGCTATTTTAAAAGAATGTGTTTAAATTGTTAAAGAAAATATTTATATTATATTTTGTTTTGTTTTATATTTAACATTCTTGTTCAACCTGTCAAGATAAATTGGTTATTGTAGTCAGTGTCTGTTCCTTTTGGAAACGTTCCATTTGTTACTACAATTTCATTGCCAAAATTGATAAAGAAAGATTTTGAACTTAGGTTTTAATCGGTAAGATTTTATCAGTTTACTTCTTTGAATATAAACAAAAAAGTGTATAAATATTAGGAGCATGTGTAGGATTAGTAAGTACTATTCTAAAATACGTCAATGGTGTAATATGTAAGGATAGCTTTGTGAACTTCTTTTTGCTATAAATAACTAAAATGTAAGATTACAGTAAGAATATTTTTGATAAAAGTATTGACAGTCGCTCAGAAATAATTAAAGCTTTTTTACAAGCTTTTATTTAATTTCACTTGTTAGTTATTTTATGAGTTTATAAGGGTCAAATAGTTTAAACAGTTTTGATCTACTTTCACATTTCAAATCATAATAAATCTTTGAAAAGAGTGGTCTCCAAAAATCTGGCTTAAGAAAATACCCCAACTTATTTGGCAATAAGAATCCAGTATTACAAAGTTAACTAAGGATTATCGCGGCAATTCAATGTTTACTGAATAGTTAGAGAATGACCGTGTAAAATAATTTTTTTCGTTTAAATCATCGGTACAGTGTTTTTTAAACTTTTATCTCGGTGTACACCCTAATGAGTTAGCTTCTTTCAAGATTATTGTACAATACTTACAATAAAAAATATCCAATAAAGACTGGAGTTACAAGTATTGTCAAGAAATACAGGGTGGTCCAAATTAACTAGCCTACCGTGGGTATCTTTTTTATTATTAAAGTTAGAGACTTGATAAAATGAACAATAGTGTGTAGATTTCTGTGTTAACTCAGATTCTGTTAAGAAATTTTCAAATTTTCAAACAGTTCAGAAATTATTAAAAAAACTGAAAATCGCGATTTTCTAAAAAGTTAAATTTCTCCGTAACTATAAACACAAAAAAGTTTCATATGAAATCTACCTGATACAATGAAGGAAACTTAAAACTGCTATCAGTATAAAATTCAAGATGGCGGTTTCCGAGATATTAATACCAACTTTCTTATTTTAAACGGACGCCATATTTGATTTTTACATGATCAAATAGAATTTCCAAATATCGTTGTGCAGTTAAAGTTGGAAAATCGCAATTTTCATCTTTTTTAAATAACGTCGGAATTATGAAAATTTCTTATGAGTCTCTACTATCTTTAATAATAAGAAAGTACCCATGGTAGGCTACTTAATTGGACCACCCTGTATAAAACAAGTAAAGTCCTGTATTTCAAATACAAGCGCATGAAGCTAATTCACGCATCCCCGGTTGAGCATCACTGGTCTACATTATAATAAATAAAATATTTGCGATATTTATAAATTAAATTTCAATAAATAATTTTTTTCTAGTTTGTGATGTCTGCTCGTTTTTGGATATGTTCCATAAATTTTTAGTACACTGACTTGAAAATAAGATCTGGGTAAAACGCTTTCAGATTAATCCGCTGATTATTTACGAGTTTACGGTTTTAAATTTTCAAAAACATCAAACAAAATCAAATAAATCTAAACATTCTCTAAATTTGGTTGAAAACAGGATACAATTTATGTTTCTTTTAAGTAAAGTGGTGTTTTTTTCAAATTGTATAAATAAAGCCGAAAAAACAAAACATGATCTTTGAAAAACAGAAATCAACTGATTTACTCGTAGAAAGTGATGAATATTTTTAGAGTGGATGTGTTATTTAACTGGTGTTTAAATAAATTAAGTTCATATTTTAGGAGTTATTTTTAAATATAGTCAATCAAACTATTATTATTATTGTTATTATTATTAGTTATGTACAAACACCATATTACGCAATTTCAGTGTGCAGTTTTTGATCATTAGTTGTAGAATAGCAATGTTTATGTAATTAGGGGCTAAAATTCTAGATGCTCTAATAATCTGCATGTATGCAGGTGGTTCGGAAGTCACCTTAAAAGCCGTTGGTCCCGTCTGTGACGTAACACCTGCCTTGTTACTCATATTAAAGACGTAAAAATTTTGACTATTTTGATATTTTATAATTTTGTCAAAATTTTAAAATTTTACCAATGGACTCGAGTAAGTCTATATTTATCTTACTGTTTTGCAACAGTATTCTCAAATTTGTACGAATATTGTCCTCAACCAATAATTAGGAATTACTCCAGCTCCATAAATGTTAATAAATGGCCGAAAGTGTAAGCATTCTAGATGAAACTTATCT
>JARJDX010048478.1:0-17295 GCA_030264735.1 Gymnusa sp. GC000175 | reverse complement strand
TTTGCTGTTAAATATTTTTCTAAGAGAAAAGTGCATTTATTTCCATCCGTTTTTGTATTTCCAATTGCACCCATTTTACCCAGATATATCAATCTCTCTATCTCCTCAAATGTATATCTTCTTCCATCGATTGTTTTTATTTCTAAATTACGGCTCTTCATAAATTCTTCTTCTGTCCATGCCATTATTTTTTTTTTCTAGTATTTTGAAACCTACCTTTCTTGCTCCGTTTTCTAATCCAATAACCATTTCTACTACCACTACTACTTCATTTCATTTTTAACTTATCTCAAAATAGCCAAATCGTCTCCCATGCTTTAATACCTTTTAAAATTCAAAGTCCTAGTTTTGTTAATATTAGCCTTCTTCATTATAGTTTCCAAAATACAGATAATTAATAATGAAAGCAGAGGACCTCCTTGTATTAACCCTTGCTTGACAGCAGTTAATGTATTATTAAATATAATTAAATTAAGGTCTTTACTGCTGCTTTGTTTGGTGTAAGCCCGTCTGCTAAGTTGCTTGTATTGATGCTTTTTTGTGCGATCACCTTTATTCTGGGTTTCTTCAATCTGATTTTTAGTACTGCTGCTACACGATTGTGTAGCAGCCACTCAGTTCCACTCAATTCTCTCGCCTAAACCGTACACAGTGGGCATTACCACGAACCTGGCCACCATATTTCACTAATTCTGGGAATTTTTATTTTTAGTCTGTCAATTTCTTTCACTGCATTGTCAAATTTTACTGGCCAATATGAGATTTTTACAATTCAAGTATCAATTTTAATAGCTCAATTTAAAATCGTCTCCCCCGGTAATCCGATTGGGGGACTTACTCCAGATCCATTAATTTTAACTGTAACCATACTAGAAAAAAGATAAGATGTATTATTGCATTTGATGGGATTTTTTGTACATTCAAATTTAAAAAACGAACGTCTGCAAAGCTCTGCTCTAGATTTAAAAAGAGTGACTTGAACACGGTGGTGCGACCAAGCCCATATTTCGTAGCTACAGCACTTTTCAGAACGCTGCCGGTCATTGCTAAAGATGTAAATTAAAAAATAATCGCGACGCCAAAAATAATTTGTGGGTTATATGTTTGTATATTAATAAATATGTTACTATGGCAAGCTCTTGCACTGTAAACTTAGAGCATATCATGGGAGTTAGCAGCATAATACAAAAGAAAACAGTAAAATTTAGAATTTAGACTTTCGCGACTGAGGTCGATGTAAGTTTTCTTACTTTCGGGTTTAAGTCGCGTACTTAACTTAACGCGACTTAAACCCGAAGCAAGAAAACTTACAAAACAGAAAAACTTTAAAGAACCGTCGATCTTACCATTTCTTAATTATAATCATTACATAGAGAAAAGTTTAATGATTATAGCATATAAGCAAAGGAGAAAATGCGCAATACACTAATAAAAGCAGGCTTGCATCTTCACAGGGTTTAATTGGAACTGTGTTTAGCTTTTTATGCTTAATACAGTAAGCATTTTTGACTATTTGTTTTATATCTACAATAGCATCCTGGGTAACTGTGACGATAATTAGTGGAAGTTTTCATTTTAAAACATAAAGTTCCCCCACACCCCTTAAGTTGGGGTGAGCAGCACTTTAAACTTTCAAGAAGAAAATTTCCACTTTTTATTGCAGATTTCGATTGTGCCGAAAAAAATACATAAATTTTACCAATAATTTTTTTGCAATCATGGAAGGTGGCGATGTAATCAGCAAATAAACAAATTTTGCGATAATTTTTTCCTACGATTACAGCGCCACCCAATATGCTAACAAAGAAGTGTTTCAAGTAAATATATTTTTACTGTCGAACCTGTAGCTGCAAAAAAATTGGGATTCCTATTTAAAATTTAAAAGTGCCCCCTCCTTTCACCCACACGGGGGAATAGTGGGACACATTCATTAAGCATAATTAATTGGATTTTGTAAAAATATTAAACAGCATCAAGATAATGTGTTTATTTAAAAATTATTGCTATTCGCGCCAGGCGTTTCGCGAAATAGTTCCGGAAATTCTACTGAACTTTAATTTTCTTACATTGCTGACATGGCAACTGTCAGTTTTTTTTCCTTTATTCAAACTTTTTTCCTTAATAAATTAATTTAACTGGTAGAAAATCTCAAATTACAGTATACGATGACAATATTTCCAATTATGACATCTGCATATAAATTAAAATTTGATCTTTACACATCCAAGTCTTGCCAAGCGCCGCCGTTAGAGCGGCGCTCTTACCGCATTTTAAGAAACGGGTCAGGCGTGCATTAGTTACTTGAACATCTAAGTCAAATTTTTCAATATATCATTTTTTTTGGCAAATTTTTGCATTAAGATCGCATTTTGTAGTTATTTCTCTCGAATTTTTCATATCTTGAATCTTTTTGAGGAACAATATTGATTCTACTTATGGAAGTTGGACTGTAATTATTTTAATATTTTAAAAAAGAAACAAAAATAATTAGATAAATTACTTCTATCTGGTTTTAGCTAAAAACGAATAAGAATTTATATTTAAAGCTCAAATGTAAATTTTTATTTCTATCGTTTAGGCCGTTTAAGCTGGAAAGAAGAAAAAGGGTACACAGACCCACGTAATGCTCGATCCATACACATACACCATCGAGAGACTGGTATTTTCAAACTCTAGGACCTCGAAATATATATTTACGTTGAAAACACGCCTTTCTTGCAATAGTGTCGCGCCCGCCTTTGGAAAACCCTGCTTCTCTATACGCCTGACTTGTAGCGCTTGACACGACACCTCATGGCGAAATTAGTAACTTATAGTCTGCTGACAATATATATTTCTAAATAAGCATCAAGATAATGTGGTTTTAAATACCTTCTTTAAGAATTATTATTCGCACCAGGCGTTTCGGAAATTCTACAGTTAATTCTCTAATTTCTTCACATTGCTGACATCAGTTTTTTTCCCTTTATTAAAACTTTTTTCCTCTATAAATATATTTAACTGGTAGAAAATCTCAACTTAAAATATACTATGACATAATTTGCAATTATGACATCTGCATATAAATTAAAATCTGATTTTTACACACCCAATTCTTGCCAAGCGCCGCCGCTAGAGCGGCGATCTTACCGCATTTTAAGAAACGGGTCAGGCGTGTATTAGTTAAGTTTGTTTTAAATAATTACAAACTACTTAAACCTAAAAAATTAAGTTCAATTTTAGTGCATGACCATTGGAAATACTATACTAATATAATATTTATGCGGAATAAATTAAATTATAGATATGGGTTTTAATCATTACGTTCTGTTTATATTCAACAGTTTTGAAAATTATGTAAACATGTTTGTTAAACATAAATAAAATAAATTGTTTTCAAATAATTAATTTGGAAATGCAAATTAAATTAATATAGTTTTTGTGTTGCAGTATGTCATAAAGTCAACAGAACGATTTTGAATGTGAAATATTGTTTAGGGAAATATGATTTTTTATGTACACCGACATTATTGGACATTCAATTATTACTTTAATTTTTGAATTATTTGAAATATTTTATATTGATAAATGAGCAAATAATTTATTTGAGCGGCGTTTGCCCAAAAAACTTTATTTGCGTGTGTAAAATTAGCATTGCAGATATTCCGTTAAGGCAACTATAAAACATTAACATCGACTGGCCATAACAATTACATGGCAAACAGTTCCACAATAGATTGCGTATCTACGGTCAACAGTGCACGAAGATGGATTTTATTGTTCAAATGTTTCGATGTTTGCTGTTCCGTAGTTTATGTAACTGACGTACGATTCAAAGCAATTTTGTATAGATGTTTGTTGGAACATAAACAGACGTGCACATGAAAATACAACGACTACAAATTCAAAAGCAAAACTTCCTAACTAGTATTGATTCATTGTTTAGCCGACCAAGAATGCCCTTTATAATGACATCAGCACACCACATGAACATAATCTTTCCAATATCCATCAAAGTTATAAACCTCTTTGTAACAATACAAATAAAAACAAATTAGTTTTCTATATCCAAGCAATTTTCTTGGATAATAGAAAACTAATATTTAACTTAATTAACTAAACTCCAAATCAGGACCTTACCATTATCCATCAAATATTTGCTGAAATTAATTTCGGAAATAACAATAAAATAAAAGAGCTTTAACTACAATCTGTTATCATATGCATAAAATCATCTTCACTAACATTTAATAGCTAAAAGAATTTTATGTTTTTAAAGATTGTTGTTAATATTGACCAACATAAAAAATTAATTTCACGCTTAGAACAATTCTTCAAGTAAATGCAATTTTTCACACAACATGTGTTGAAAGATGGTGTAATAGAAAACCTTTGATTTATTATGGAAGGAATCGTAAAACTAAAAAGGTCCAATTTACAATGAACAATTAATTTGTTTATGAAATTACGAACGTAATTGATCAAGTTAAATAAATTATTTTCGATCATAAATAATCATTGATAGCAAAGTAAGTAAATTTAATATTTGAATGGCAAACAAAATTGAGCTTATCCCTTCAATCTGCGGGTAACAAATGTACTGCTAGATACTCTCGCCTGATATAAAGTTTATAAATGTGTGGCTATTAATTTTCTACTCTTTTCGAGTTATTTTTTTTGCTTTATCGATAACGGCGTGAAAAATATACTCCCATTTTATTGCAGCAAATTATATTGCTATTTGTAAAGGTTTTTAATGTAAACCAAATTTTCATAACCTTATCACATCTTTATTTTCCTTCCAAAAAATAACGCCTTTTGATCTATCTACTAAACCTTCCTCCCTCTCTCTCTCTCTCTCTCTCTCTCTCTCTCTCTCTCTCTTTCTTCTGTCCTTAACCTAAGCGAGGGTTTCATGACGTCATGATGGCTTCTATTTTTCTTTCTCCATTTTCCGCCATATGTATGCTTTCGCCAAAAATTCTTTCGTTTGGTCTGCTCATCGTCTTCTGAATATGTGGCCAAAATAGCCTAGAAAGACGTATTTTTGTAGATAAGCGCGTCTTCACTGTTAATTCCCCTAGTATGGACTCATTAGTTCTGTGTGCTGTTAACTAAATCTAAGTTCTTTGTAAAAGCAATAACCTCTTTTTTCTGTTGATTATGATGCTTGTTTATTAAAAATATTTTAATGGCAAATAGCAAATAATAAAAACCACGCCATACGACTCAATGCTATGAACTATGACCTCAAATAAATAGGATTTTTTCGTCCTTGATATTAATTACATTTAATTTATTTACCACACTACAATGATGCATTGTTTGGCATTTAAATATCAATCAAATCATATAGAAATGTTAACAATGCAACAATGATTTTGAAAAATAAAAATAGTAGCAATAAAGAAAAGCGTCAATCTTCTACAAAGTTGTGAATTGTTTATTTGATTGATTTACGCTTTACTCCTTGCGTTTGTATCTTTTACTGTGGAAATCTTCCATCTGCATCGTTTGAAGGATATTATCAATTCAACTAGTACAATTTTCTTGAGTTATGTTCCATTGCCTTTATCTAATTTCTTATAAGATTATTCAGATTAATACAATAAGTTTCAGTGAGATAGAAGCTGAATTTATGTGAAGTATTTTCATCTTTGGTGTTGCGATTACGAAAATTTAATCTAGATTAATGTGAAGCAAACGAATGAAATAAAGGAAGGCGATAAAGTATTACGCAAATGTCTCAATCTCTCAATAGCAAGAGAAGCCTTTAAGTTTAAAGGAATAAATACATTAGAATCCACAGCACATTTCATGTATTAAATATTTTAATCTACTTTATTACCTTAATTTATTTTATTTTGAATGAAGTTTCTTGTTAATTTTTTGTCGTTAGGTAATACATTTGCAAAATATTGCACAAATTGTCTTAGTAATTTTTTGGAAACATAGGAAGCATAACAAGATAAATAAACGATATAAGAGGAAAGTTGAGTAATTTTGGTATTTATGAATATTATATAATGTCAACAATTAATAAATGTTATTTTGACAAATAAGAAATAATTAATAGTTTACTTTTAACACTAGTGCTAAAAGTACTGTTACTGTTAAAAATGGTTCATTTTTGACACGTTTCTTTATAATAATACATTTTAAATTGAATTACGCCGTGTTAAAAATTAAATTTTCAATAGTGTTAAAGAAAAAATAAATTAAGTAAATTTTTTAGAAAAATACTCTTTACGTAGATTTAATGCAGTTTTTTAAATTATTAACACAAGATATCCCAGATAAATAATATTTATTAAAATAACGTCAAATAATTGTGATTCTTATATATTAATGAAACGTAATAACAAAGTGAGAGCTCTACGAGTAAAGATCGACAGGCTGCTAGCGTAATTTCCAATCCTTCCTCCTTTATCTGCGCTTAGAACGGAAAATAACCGCAACCGAATTACTCAATCCATCCAGTTGCAGTTGCAGTTACAGACCACGAAAGCTGTTAAAAGCTCTGGATTCCTAAGCCAAAGTTTTAAAGAACAAATGAGGACGGTCATTACAGGGAGAATTTGTGAAGTAGCACTCAACCAAGTGTCCGAAATATAAAGGTGTATACAAAATGGATGTTGTGATGGAGATTTAATGTAAATTGGCGAAGAGTGAGGTACTTAATAATCAAATTATAAGTGAAAAAATTAATGAATATTCAAAACAATTTTATGCGGAACAAGGCTCGATATATTATGTAGAGAGATTATACAGATAGATCAGATGTATGTTTGGATAAACCTCTAAAATTTTTAATTAAAAAAAACTGACCGGCTTAAACCCTTTAACAAAATGAAAATGGTGAAGAAGGGGTAATAATAAAAAAAGCTAAATAATTGCAATTAAATCGACCAACATTAAAAAATTACTAATAAAATAAGATACAGGAGTGGCAAATACAAGAGAAATTGCAATAATATTATGATATGACGATAGATTAACCATCATAATAAGAGAAAACGCAGCAAAAATCCAAAACTCCTGACTTTGGTAAGGTAAAGAATGAGGATATAATAAATTTGATATCATATTAAAACATATATGCCCAAATTTAAATACCAAGGTATTTGATGTTTTAAACGTGTTATATCAGGGTGTTATTAACTTTTAGTTTGCTTCTGATTGGTTGCTTGTCGACTTGATTTTATTAGTGGAGATAGTGATGTTCACTGATTCACATGCCTTTGTGAAGTTCTTTAGCTGCCATTACAGTCCATCCTCTGATTCTAACATGAGAATGGCATCGTCCGCATAGTAAACGATTTTAAAAATTTTACCGCCAAGCTAGTGTCCGTGCTGTACTGCATCTAGGTTGCCTATTTTCTTGTCCATTATTAAGTTAATCAGCAATGGACTTAGGCCATCTCCCCGTGTTGTATATGTTGTTAGCTCCATGTTGATTTTCTGCCCCTTTGCCGTTGTCAGTTTCATTGTAGTTCTTGTGTTAAGTTATTTCATGAACTGGATAATATTAGTTTGTATGCTTTGTTAGTTTTTCTACCACGTCCAAAAGTCACATCTTATCAAAGGCTTTTTTCAAGTCTACAAGACAGAGAAATATAGGCTTATTAAACTCCAATGCCTTTTCTGATAATTGTCGTATCACATCGTATCTGTTGTTATGAAGCCGTTTTGTTTATTTCCTAAGCTGATTATGTTTCTTATGACATCTGCCAATATTCTTCTGAAGACTTTTATTATGGTATACGGTAGGGCTATACATCTGTAATTTAAAGGGGCTTCTTTGTTTCCCTTCTAATGTACTATGACGTTTGCATATTCTTTCCACTCTTAGTATCTTTAGAGGTTTGTAATATTTGGTTATAAATTTTTAATAATTGCGCTGCTGGTATAGTCCTTCATACTTAAGTAGTTTATTTCTTAGACCGTTCGAGACAGATGTTTTCCCATTTTTGAGTTTGCTCAGTGTTTCGTCTACCAAAATTGTTATTATTTGTCTAGTTAGTGTAGGCATTTCCTTTATCTTTTTATCCTTTTGTGAATACAGATTAATAAGGTAGGTCTTCAATATTGTTTATTGGCATTCATTCACTTCTTTCTTTCTTTCATCCCTGAGAAACTTCAAGTTTTTGTTTTGTGTGCCGTATATATCGTTCTCGGTGTCTCTACTGAATTCTTTCCCATGTTTAATGGCACGTATTCTTTATTTCTCAATTTGATATAGTTTGCATGGTCTCGGGGACTGTTGGTCGATTTGTATAGAAAATGGGCGTTTTTCTTTTTCTAGGCAAGATGTTTCTCATCGATTGTAGACCATGGTTTGAATCTCCTTTTCCGGGATGGTGTTCTTTTGGGATGTTGGTCTTTTTTTGTACAGTAATGTCGTCCCTATGTTATTCTTTGTTTGTCTTCTTGGTCTGTGGCGAGTGATCCAATGTTTGCGGAGGTAATTGCTTGAATGTCTAAGACTTGTGTGTGCAGAAGTCTATTAGAGTTTCTCCTCTGGTATTCAGTGTTGCTTCGTTAAACCTATAAATAACTCCTAAGATGATGTTAATTCCAACGCGTGCATTGAAGTCGCCCAGTAATAAAACCTTAGCTTGTGGTTGTGCATCTATTAGAATTTTCTGTAGTTCTTTATAGAATTGCGTTGAGTTTTTAAATTCTGTCAAGGCCAGTTTATTGGTCAATCAATTCTTAAAAATTTAAATGTTTTTGTTGCCGGGATTTTGCCCTGTAGGGATTTTGAAGGGTCGGGCTTTTAACCCATCGGGATTTTGACCGTTACCCTTTTATCAGGTATATGAAATGCACATTTTACAAGATCAATTAAATATGCAAAACTACCCTTAATATCATTAAATAAACAAAATTTTTTTAGATGTAAGTGATAAAAAAATTTAATAAAAAATTTAATAAAATCTTTTTTGGTTGTCCTGAAATAAAAATGAAAAACGTTAGCACTGGAGGAATAAAAAAGGAAATGTAATAAGTAGAGATAAATTTATTTCTCTGCACATAAATCAAATCTCTAGAAAACCATTCTGTCCAGCCCTGCAAACGTTATATGCCACGATTTGACCTTTTTCTTATGAACTAAATATGTCAATATAAATCCTAATGTACAAGTTCACTGAATAAAAATTTTCATTTAGAAAAATTGTAAAACAATGAGCTTGCATCGAATAAACAACAGGAATTGATAATGTTCATATTAATATTTCATGAAATACAAGGTCTATAAATTTTAGTAACTTTCCGTAAATATGTTATATAGTTACCTTGATTGTATTTTATAACTAGAGCATATATTATTAGACAAGGAATACATGAAGAAAACATTGCAGTTTGTCCTTTTAAATTTTATTACTTGCATGTTTATTTAAATACTAACATAAATATACCTACATGCACTTTAATCAGATACCCATCGATAATAATTGTTAATACACATAAATATTTATGTGCAAACAATTTGCTTTAATACATTTGGCATTTTAGATTAATGAAATCGTTTAGAGCCACAATGTTATTTAATTATATGCCAGTTTTTGAATATTATGCGAAAATAAATTGCTTCTTAAATAACTATGAAAATAACATCATAAAGTAATTACTCACAATATAAATTTATTCGAGTCATAAACGCTTAGCATATTATTAAATTCAAATTACAAAATTTGCAAGTTTTAATAACTCCTTCGCCAAACTTAATAATTATATTCTAAATAATAAATAAATAAATATATCACATCTTTGTAACATTATTTTAAAATGTTAGGTTAAAAGTTAAAATATATTTCTAATTTTGATGGTTTTAAAATTATTATTAAACCTTTTATACTAATAATCTAATAAAAAAATGAAGGTGTGGTCACCACACGGCTTTGGTTACCAATCTGGTTCTGAGCCACCAGATAAACACTACGCAGGTTAACATGGGTCCTATTATTGCCGTGTATAGCCTTAGTGTTCTCTTTGGAGATAACCCGATGATTTACGAGAACTCTGCAGCATTGATTTTTGGCATCTAATATTGAGATGTGATCCCCATGTAAGTTCACTGTCAAAAATCACTCCCAGATATTTTACTTATGGGTAGTGTTGAAGAGTTTTGGAAGCCTAATCTTGCCTACAGTCCTTAATTTTATTTTCGTGAACAGAACCATTTCGGTCTTTGAAGGATTTATAGTAAAGGACTGGTCAGTACATTATTGTTTAATTTTTTTGAGGGCTTCTTGCATTAAGTTATACAGGGTCGTCTTAAATCTTCCTGTTAGCAGACTGGTTATGCCATCTGCGTATCCTATGGTGCAGAATCCCTTATTCTTGGCAGGAGAAGATCATAATGTGAGTGGTTTTTGCTCTAGCATGTTTGTGACTGATTGTGGGGTTCACTTCTTGCATAGAGAGTACAGTTTTAATTTTGCCACAAGTAATATTGTCAAAGGCACTTTTAATGTCTATGAATACTCACAAGGTGGACATTTTATTGTCTAAAGATCTTTCGATACAGTCCGCAACTCTGTGCAGTGCCAATTCGATGAATCACTCCTGAGTTCATGTTAATTTGGATGGATCGGATTTCTAGTAAGGGTCGTTTCATGAATAGCTCTACAGCACAATTTTTCAAGCACTTTCAAATAAAAGAAGAAAAAAGTCCAATCGGGTGATTTAATTTAGCCTGTCTGTAGTCGACACGTCCAGGTTTTGGTATGAATATTACTTTTATATCTTAACGTGCTAGAGGAATGGCGATACATAGAGGCGATGCATGCCCTGAAAATCTTTGATAGGTGATTATTAAAATGACCAGACCTAACCAAGGAAGAGCTAGAAATATCCCATTCAATTATGGTTCTTTAAATGGGGAGATGCTTTTAATGGCCCATATCATTCACATTTTCCTAATTATTTTTATTCTGTTTCTTTCACTTTCTTTCCGTTTATGACTGGACCTAAAAATACTTCAATTGTCCATGTCTTTTGTATACTGTTGATATATTTCATAATACTTTTGGTATCCTCAATATCTGTCAAGGATTAAAGCACTTGGGTTTGTTGCGCACTTAAAGTGGCCAATTTTTTTTGTTGGTCACTCCATCTCTTCTTTGCAACGTTCTATGCTTCTTCTTCCTTAAGAATTAAAAAAAAACAGAAACACATGCTTCAACGAGCTTATTTACATATTTATAGCATTTTACGAACTACTTATATTTTAAAAGCCTCCATTCATTGTATAGATTTTAAAAGTCAATCCTTTTGCAACCTATTAAAAATCATTTTTCAAATCTGCTACATATTTTAAGTGTATTTGTTTGTACTTTATTGGTGCTTTTCCTGCAAGATCAATATTCAGCTATTTTTCCACTTTTTAGGTGGTAGTCCAGTGGCACTTTTTCCTGTTGGTATCCCGTTTCTGACGATTTTTTCTATTCATCTTCCATTCTCCCAATGTCTTTATAATTCCACATTGCTTTCTGATTTCGAAATGTGTATCTACTGATTGTCCTTAAAGTTCGAATCTCAGGTGTTTTAAAAGCACTGCAGCGTACGTTAAAATGAGAAATAGGCATGCGAGTTTTTCTAGATATTGACATCATGTTTTTCTTCCATAATATGTTGTGCAAGTATTCTGATATATTCTGCTTTATGCGCTAGGTTATTATTATTGTTATTGTTTTACCAAACTGGATAGCCGTATTCCAAGATAATCAAATGACATCACTTGTTCAATTATTTTGTTATTGATTACAAGCTTACATCTGATTAGTAGTTAGTTGACTTTTTATTTCTTTGGTTGATATTCTCATGTTGTATTGTTTTGCTACTTTGGTGAGCTTATGCACTAGCCACTAGCCTTTGAAGTCCATACTCATTGTCGGAGAATAGAGTGGTATTGTCTGCATAGCATATACATCTGATTGTGATATTGTCAATTTTGTATTCTGTTGCTATTTCTTTGCTCTTATTGATGATCAGATCTGTAATTGTGTTGAAAAGTACAGAGCTCAGACTGTCACTATATCCGATTCCGGTACACGTTTGGATTGGTTTTCTCGATTTGTTTTTAGTTGTCTTTGTTTACTTTAGTTTTGGTTGAATTACCCATGTTTAGTTGCTGTATACCTATTAGCGGCTTATTATTTTGTGCACCTTTTTTCTTTAGGGTGTAGTTAACATATGTTAGTTTCACCCTGTCAAATGCTTATATTATGTCTGAAAATTATATGAACAAGGGCGTGTTAAATTCTTCAGTTCTTTGTACTGTCTGTTTCTCTCCAGGGTTGAGTTGTTTCGAAATTTGATGTTCCCATTCCTCTTTTCAGCTGCTATTTTTTTAACTTCCGTTAAAAACCACGGTATAGCTCTTTTGCAATCTGTTATTTTTACTCTGGTAACAATAGGCTCTGAGGCAACCTTCTTCAGGTTGGTTAATATTATTCCGCTATCATTTTGGTTTGTTATTGTTCCTTTAGGCAATTCCGGTAGAGTTGTTGATGAGCATTTTAAAAATAAATGAGCTAAATTTCAATTACACGTTTTTATTGTCTTTTATCTTTAAAAGTTAAATGCAAAAAAAACTTTAATAAAAATGATTCTTGAATATATTACTAGAAATTGAAAAACCCAAATTATAGCATATTACCCTACCCGCCTGCAGTTCGCCATATAAAAAAATAAGATAATACTTTCAACCTATTAATAGGCAATTAATTCAATTAATGTTATGTACATCCTATATATACATTACAATTACAATGTGTTATATTGTAATTGTAACATTATATTGCCGTTGTAAATTTAAATTACTGAGAATTTTATGACAATCCATTAATCTCATCAGCAATTTTGTCTTTGTGGCCGGAATTAACTCTTTTAATTGTGTAATGTTATAAAACCACAGTGTTCAGCAGCCTTTAATGAAAAAAAGGAAAAGAATTTAAATGTTACATAATAATTACTTTTTTTATTTAAATAAAAAAGAAAGTATATCGATAATTACTTTTTATACTTTAAATAATGCAAAGCTTTGAAAGTTTGATCAAACATGGGTTTAAAGCTTTAAATAATTTTGACAAAATTTAATGTCTATGATTTAAATTTATTTTCATTCATTTAAAAATTAATCTTTAATCCCTAATTGACTACCGACCTATATTTGTTTTTCTACCGTAAAAATAATTGTAGAAGCCCAAAATATATTCTGATCTTTTTAAAGATTCGTTAATTTTTTCGTAATGACTTATGGCAAATCTGAATAAAGAAATTGAACCCAGCTCATTTTTAATCTAAAATTTTTTCTCTATCACTGAGCCATCAGTAAATTTTAAGGTTGAATAAAACTATTCCAAAAAAGTTAAATTTTATTTTTATTTATATTATTTTTCTTTTCTTTTGCTTCTGCCTTGACCTCGAGGATATTTTGTTATAAAACCTTCTCGTTCTTTCAGATCTGTCTCAGTTATTGCTCGTATTATGTACAATTTTCAGCTGAAAGATGGTTTTTTTCTTTATCTTATGTCCTCCAAACAACATAAGGACAATTTCTTTGGCCATCTCATTTTTATTGGATATGTGTATTCTATTTTCCAATCTTTTTGTTATGAAACATTTTTCTCCTCTTTTATATCACTCTCAGTCACTGCATGTGTTATGAAGAACTACATGCGTAGAGCTTGTCTTTCTGTTTTTCTTATGTTCTCTGAAGACCACGCCAACAATTTCTTTTGCTATCTGCGTTACCGTATTTGTCATTTTTTAGATCTCTGCCATGCATTACATGTGCTGCTTATGATTTTCATCCTAGAGCTGATTTTCCACTTTTTCTTGTGTTGTCCGAAAGCCCTTTCTCTGAAAATTCTTTTTCTGGGATACTTGGATACAATACACTACAATACACTAATGTATCGTATTTTTAATGTTTTGATTACACAGTATCTTCCCTCATTTAGTTCTTTCTCTGTATTGCTAGTTATATGTATGATTGTCAGCTTAGAGCTGCGCTTCCCCTTTTTCTTATGTCCTTCGAAAACCGTAGCAATATCTTCTGCCAACTAGTTTCTTGCATTGTCGCATATGTGCAGACCACTAAATTTTCTTCCAACTCCCTTTTTACCCACTTGTTATGAAGCACAATATAGGTAATTATTCTTCTTTAGATTTATTCGATCCATATCCCGTAAACACCTTTTACTTTTATTTAAGAATAATAATTGCTATTACTAATTATCGTTAATGTTTTCGACGCTACTGATCAAAATTGATTGATATCCATGCTGTCTATATCGGTACCCATTCTCTTTTTTTACTCTTAAACCTAGTCCAGACCTAAATACACTGCGCGCAATCAAATATTTTTAAACAATTGCCCGCAAACGACACATTTTTTCCATCCTCGGCGGAAAATAGACAACACAGGTAAAAATACATTTTATAGAGTTTTTATTACAGATGTTTAGATGTTTGCAGGCAATTGTTTATACATCTGAAGTAGGCTTAACTTTCCCAATTTCTCTACACGCACGTATAATTTTCTTAGTTGTTTTTTTAATTTTAGTGGCTATTTAATATGCACTTTCTTTACTAATCAAACATTTCACATCTTTCAATTTTTTTTTGGGTATGTAAACCAATTCTGTTCTGGACCCTAACTTCTTTATTATTTAGGTGTTAAATGAAATTGAGCAATTTGCTAATTTTATAATTACTAAATCTACTTACGCTTCATAATTTTCAAACAATTTATTTAATTTGTTTACATAGGATGTTGAAGTTTAGAGAGCGTCATTGCTCGTGCCACTATTGAAATACGCATGAAAGATATGCAAATTTACAATAATTTATTTTTATTGTATCATCATAACACTTTCTACTTTTTCTTCAAAATAAATCATATAGAAGTATATAATTCCTGTATGTAAATCAAATGTAATAAATCATTTCATTTAACGTGTATTTATATGATACATCATGTTATAAAAAAAATAACAAGGAAGTAGAAATGTAACCTCGGTATGCACATTTAAATGATAATGTTAAAGAAAGTAATATCAAAGGATTATTTACTTTTGTATGGGTATTAAAGTCATGGTCAAGTATTCACTCACTTAATACCGCATTTTTATAAAACGTTAATGTGTTACTATACGTATCTTTAAAAGGATATTTATGAATGAAAAATCTTCATAATACCAAACATATAAAATGTCTCAAAAATGCATAACATTTCTTTATTTTTGTAATTATTTTATTTGGATGTTTGTTAAATATTATTACAGTAAAATTACTCTTACAAAATTTGTCGGAAGGACGAAAATCAGGGATATTGTTCGTTTTGGCAATATAAAGAGTCTCTAGCGCTCGCGGTTGGAAAATTTTCATTTAAAAACAGTACAAAGGTAAAAAAAATCGTTTCTTTGGTAAATAACACAAAGGGGTTAAATTTTGTATAATTTTTTTTTTTTGAAAAACTAGATAAAATTTCCGGTCGTTTGCTCTTTTCTAAGACTAAAATTAACCGAGTTGCAGTTTCTTTGAACCATCCCAAGTTTTCAACCTTTTTTTGCTTGTTTCCTGATAATAACATTTACACAGTATTTTGTATCAAAAACTATTTTAAATAAAAGTTGTAGTGCTTTTAATTCACCAAAATTCGCCGTTTTGGCAACTTCCTAAAACTAAAATTGGCCCAACTGCGAGCAAAATATGTGGAAAAGTCCACACTAAGGAAAAATTTCTTAAACTGCATGCAAAAACAAACATTTCCCCCGAATTTGGTCCTTTCCCTAAATTTTTGTGTAATTACAGTTATTTATTGACTTAATTTTGACATACTATATATGAAATTCATTTTTGTTTTTTGAAGTAACGTAATTAATAAAATTTTCATAACCACCCCAATTCAACGGAGATTTTTGGGATAGGAAAATTTAAAAAAACATCATCTTTAGTAAGAAAAGTTATAACGTTGGCGCCATGTATAGTTAGTAATAAATTCACGTGCACGTTGAAGAATCCTATTTGCAATGATAACATTGAAATAAGCAAAGTTTTTAGGAAAGGACATAATTCTTGTTGTCAGTTACCTTTAGCAGCAGAATTATTATTTTATTGTCGAACCAAGTAACGAGCGGCGAATCCACTCATTTATATTTACTATGCATTTTTGTATCAGTTACACCGCATCGTACTAATTCCTCCTATGCACCACACGTTTCCACCCTCCCCCAATTATATCTGCCTTCCTAGTTTACCTAAAAATATACTAATTTACACAGTCTTTAAAAATAAATATTTTTTGAAACCGCATTTTGTTATTTAGGTAATTAACTTTTTTAATAATAAAAGAAATATCACAAAACCTTAATAAAACACTAATATAAGGTTCTACCTCTTTCATATAAAAATAATAATAATAAGACAGGTGTAAGTTTTCTTACTTTCGGGTTTAAGTCGCGTATGTTTATTGGTTGTTGCCAACGTTTCGCTCGCCGTTGCAGGGAGCATTCTCAAGGCGGAAATGTCCGATGACTGAAGACCTTGTTCGAGTGTGTATGCCTATATAGGACGAAGAGAATTAGTGGGGATGGGAATTTAATGATGAAAACAAATATTTCCAGGTATTGGAGATTTACTTCTTTACTTTCATGAAATCTTAAAATTTTGATTAATCTCTATTTCTATTCACTTCCCACCCCTCATCGATCCCTAAAAAAGTTTTTGAAAGTCTTAAAATATATAACGAGTCACCATAAAAGGTTTAAAACAACGTGATCGCGCAAGTAGGCAACCCAAACAACATTTAATATTTCAATGTTGGTTATTTGGTTTCAATATTTTAATCATTGGCGTTTGTTATGACCGACAATGAGAATTTATTTACGTTTTACCTGCGTATTTAAGGTGCATAATGTTCATCAGATTTTCTTTTTTTTTTAATAAATCCCGAATGCTTTACTAAATCTCGTGTACAATGCCGATGAAATAGGTTTAAACTGTATGTAACTGGCTTCTAAATGAGAATCAACGGCTCAGTAGCCAGGGCTTTAATGTCAGCGAAGAGCGAGTTACAATGTGTTGTTGCACAGACACTACGGACTACGGAAACTCACCCTCTGCCTTTCCTAACGATTGGGAATCCAAGGAACACCTATATTTCAAAAATGAGACACGTCTTCCGGTATACTACAAAACCCCAGTGTGCAGCAGTTTATTCCAGAAGTTAAGAAATTTAAATAAACTAAAATAAAACAGGCAAAATACTTCTCCTTCTAGATTAAGGGTCGGCAACCATTT
>JARJDX010048461.1:0-11204 GCA_030264735.1 Gymnusa sp. GC000175 | reverse complement strand
AGGGATTATAGATAATGACTTCACATTAGTGAAATCAATTTTGTGGCCTGTCTCGAAGGAATGTTGAGCAAGCCCCGAATTAGAGATGTTTTGATGACGTACCGCCCGTTGATGTTCACGTATGCGTGTCCTAATTTGCCGTTTGGTCTCGCCAAAATATTTCAAAGCGCAATTAAGACACCCTACTAAATAAATTCCCGGATTTGAAAGAAGAATTTTGTCCTTCACATTGTTTGTAACGTTAGAGATTTTGAAGTACGATTTAAAAATAGTCTTTACATTATATTTGTGTAAAATTCGTCCGATTTTGTCTGTGCAGTTTTCTACATATGGCAAAAACGTTGGCAACAACCAATAAACATACGCGACTTAAACCCGAAAGTAAGAAAACTTACAATTATTATTATTCGTAAAAAGGGAGTTGATTGGACACTTTGTGTCAATGGGTTAAGCCTAGTAAATAAATAATGGGTAGTGTCAAAAGAAATTCATTTTAATATACATATTATATTGTCGGCAAAAAGTAACATACCATGAAATGGCTTCAATAATATTACATTCCTATTATAATAAAAATTTTCTAGCAATAACAATCTACTAGATACACCATTAACAATCTTAATCTCTGTTTATGACTTTACAAAAAGAAGGAGAAAATAATAATTCAAAATAATTTTCAGTGCTGGTACAGTTACGAATTTTAAAAGCCATTTTAGTTATTTTTTTTAAATACACTTTATACAGATATGTTATAAGGTACTAATTTAAACGTAAAACAGGTCACGTATTTATTTTTGAACTATTTGCGCGATCTGCATAGAATAACTTTACCAACAATGAAAATATTATAAATGGCCGTCACAATTAAAGAGCTACAAAAAGTACATATTATATTACATATTTATGAAGATTGGTTTATTTTATATATAGACTTTTTTGTTGCAACGTTATATAATTTATTTTCATTTTTGGGAGATTGTAAAATACTCTACGTCTTCATCTATAGTTAAAATTTCAATAATCACTCGTTATATAATTTATGATAAAGATATGACTTTATATAGATTTATAATAATATAATAATCAAAATGAAGATATACAAATGACTTCTCTATTTAATTAATATTCGCCTTGCAAAAATCAAAAATGATTGGCTACGAGTTGCGAGAAAGAAATTAAAACAGGGTTGGAATCAATTAAAGAGAGAAGCGCTTATCATTGGCTACTAACAATGTTTTTTTACAATTATAGAAACAATAAAACGTATCATAAACTATTTTTTAAAAATATCAACAACTTTTTATAGTTATTTCTTCTTTTTAAATTACTTTTGTTTTTTTAATAAATATTTAACAATCGGATTGAGTATAGAAGATATTAAATAACTATTCTAGAGTACTAGAAGAGGTGTATAATATATATAATAGTTATTTTATATAGAAGGTTAACAATATGAAGCTGAAATTTGAGATATTGATATGCCTACTCTACTGGACTAGTCGCATGTACAGTGACCATCAAACTAATGCACTTTCAACAATATAATTTTTATGTATACGACTTTTGTTTTAAGAAGCGTTTTTTTAAATATCATTCTTTCATAACGTCTTTATCTGTTCCAACACTTCTTCATTTTAAAATCCTAAATAGATTCTTTCATTCAATTCTTTTCAAAATCACGCAAATGACGTTTTAAAAATTACAGGATATATGGGCGTTGCGTAATAGATTATTTTTTTTTATTCAAAATGCATCGATGTGTAGTAAAATTTGGCTCCATTTCTTGACAGTCATTAAATTAACTTTAAAAAAACGTTACAATAATTTATTAATTTGCGAATTAAAGTGTACTACTAAACTTCATTGTAATAAAATTAGTTACGATTACTTTTAGTTTTTTATTTTTATTTGTGATTTTAAACGAATTCATTGTAATTAATAGTTTGTGCCAAACTTGATTGTGTTTAAAAATAAGTTAATTTTATTTAGGTGAATTTTTGTTTTGTAGCATCATTTAATTTTGGTTAGAAAATTGCTGCAGTATTTCGTCGGCTTTCTTTCCTGCAACACCGACAAATTTTCCTGCAATTTATTTAACCCGTATTAAATTTGTTTTAAATGGGTGTAAAATACGATATTAAAGAAGAGCTACTTAAAAAAGTTCAATATGAAAAATGTTTAAAATGTTTTTTAAATATTTAAAAAGGTTTTATTAAACCGTAGATTTATTTGTATATTTTGCAAGCAAATAGTTACTTAAATAGTGTTTTTCTGTGTGTAACTGTCTTATTTTACTTTATTTGGAGCAAAAATACTAATTTTTAGCAAAACTAGCAAGCTTAATGTTAGGTTAGGAGAAGATAGTTTTTAAATAAATAACAAAGTGATAATAAAGAATGAGTTAGGTCAGGTTACTGTTATGGGACGGCTAGTTTTTGAAGATAACATGTACGCTTATAACATAAAATAGTTTTGTCACAATGAACACTATTTTAATTTACGGAAACTGCCAAAAACCATTTATCCAGGCAAAAACTCTTTGTTTAAAACAGGGGTTCCCAAAGGGGTCGGTGTCATTGATGATCAAGTCGAATGGGGATCGATAGCCGGCAATGATCGGTATTATCAAGGTCCATTTGATTACAAAGAAAATATTTATTATTGATTTTATTAATATTGTTTTTTGTATTTTAAATTATAAAGCTATATCATGTAATAAGGAAAAAATATTATGAAATAAATATAAGGGAAAAAAAATTTTAATATATTTTAAAACGGGTCCGAGGCAAAATTCCGATAGTTAAAATACCGAAAATCAAAATCTCGACAGTTCAAAATCCCGACAGGTCAAAATCCCGACAGGACAAAATCTTGGTAATTAAAAAACCGATAATTAAATAAAGAAAATGGAGTTCGGCTCATCCAAATTAATGTGAAAGATTAGCACAGAAGACAGGAAAATGTAATTATATGGGTCTTTATTATAAAATAGAAGAATTTTAAAAGGAGCGACGTAATGTCGAGGATAGATCAAAATGTTTTATACCTGACAAAAAAATATGCTTGGAATTAATTTAATTAATTTAATATATTAAGAAAATATGTCAGTGGTAAAAATCCATGAAAATTTACACTTACTAATTTATCTTCGGGGTTTCGTCCTTAATCTTTAACTATAGTATATTGTACCTTCGTATTTAACATATTGTTTTCTTGACGATTTTTTTCCTGTCGGGATTCTGAACTACTGAGATTTAAACCTTTTGGGATTTTGATTTTTAGAATTTTTACCGTCACCCTTTTAAAATGTATCAATTCTGTATACAAAATAGTGCAATCAACAAGTAAAACACAAGAACACAGAACCAACGAAATACAAAAAATGCAAAACTAATAAACCACTCAACGCCTATTCTTTCGGTCATTCAAACATATTAAGAATACTTCTGATTAAATTCGCAATACTTATGACGTTGTCCCCTTTCGGAGGTTGTCGATCTAACTAATAATCATCACTCTTGAAAATTTCGGCAGACCAACGACGTAGATCCTTTAGCCATAAGTTTTATCGTCGGAACATTTCCCTTATCTTGCCCTTGATGATGAGTTAAGAAAATAATAGGGCTCTCCTTTCTTACCATGCTCTATGACCTATGTAATGGAGCTTCAGTTCTTTGATGGTTGACACTTTCCTAATTTAATTGACGTAATTGTATAATAGTTGTATAGTGCAAGGAGGCAAGTGTCCAGATTTTGGCACCATACGGGAGGATGGGAAAGATAACTGAGCATCATGCGAATGTAAATGTGTAGACTCAGATCTTGACTGATAAGAAGGATTTTTATGGAGATGTAGCTTGTTCAATCTGTAAAAGTGTTTTTTATTCTTCGTTAACAGGACCCAAAATTATTAATTTGTAGGTGTTTTGAAGAACGCGATCACTTTGGTTTTTGCGATATTCATGTACATTTCGTATGGCATGCTATGTTCGACGGTGATATCCATAAAGTTTTGTGGGTTTTGCAGGCTACTGACCATAACTATACTATCGTCAGCAAAATTAATATTGTTAGTAGAAGTGCCACTAATCTTTATGCTTTCTCTTACTTCTTCAAGCTCTTTCGTGAAGACATTTTGAAAAAAAAAGGTGACAAAGACCGATTTCAACCAGTGTGTCGGTATCTTTCCAATATGTAGTTATTAAATAGAGCTGCCGGTTTCGACGATCCATGTTAAGTCTACGCATGAATATATTTGGTCTCAAGGCTTTTTTATTCTTCTGGAGCTTTAGGCCTTGCTTCGCTTAATCCTTTTAAATTTTGTTGGTATTATCTTTTATAACGCCTTATACTTTTTACGACTTACGCTGTCTGATTCCTGCCAGACAAATGTCCTCCACTTTCTCACATGCTTCTCTCACTGCATTGTCCGACTCTTTATATCGGTTATTATCTCTGGTTTTATGTTTTCTTTTCTTGCATGAGTTGTAATCCGTCATACATTGTTGCCTCTTATCGGGTCAAAAGCCTACAGTGTTTTCTTGAGTATCCGCCAGGGTCTATTAGTTCTGTTTCCACTATAATTCTACCCTGGTTTATTCGCAGCTGTCTACTGTTCTCTTAACCGCAACCTGCCGAGATTTGGCCTTAAGTTAAGCTTAAACGAAGCGGCAAAGATAAAGTTTCTTCATAACTGGGTTGTAGTAAATGTTAACATTGGCGCCAAGGTACCTTTTCATTAATCTTACAAACTTCATCCATTGGTGTTTACCAAGAATTAAATCAGTTTAGTTCTTTAATCGATGGTCTTCTCTGTCCTAGGCAGCCCTTATGTATAAGTATGCCGGGGATAAAACTGACCAGATGGTACCTTCGTTCCCTACGCCAAGGCATTAATGTTACCTAGTTCCATAGTAATTTCTTCTTTGTCAGGGTTATAACATCTTCTAGAGGAGTTAAACTCCCATATTGTGTCGACAGATTTGTCCCTAGTAAGGCTACAAGCCTTTCAGTAGCATGACGTGATCTCAAAGTAGCATGAAATTGGTGACGGCCTTCTACGGTGCACGGAGTCGTTACTTCTAATGTAGTAGGCCCAAAATCTTAATCTGTATTTAAAACATCTCAGTATCTACCGTTCCTAGCCACATAAAAGTTACATATATTCTAAGTCACAATTCTAGTGTTACGATATATTTGAAAGCATTGGGAGATTCATTGCACACTCTTCCCATTAGTGGAATTTTCGTTTCCCTTCTCCACAGCACTAAACCGACATTTCCACCTCCCACTATCCATTATAGGTTTTTGATGTGAAGGACGCTGTGGAGGCCAATTTATTGAGATCACCCTCAGATGTGGCCGTCTCTCTGTATAGGTATTACTTCCTACAGCGTTTCCCTAAATAAATTAAATAATGAAACATATATCTAATAAACCATTTAAATAAACTATTGTTTATATTTTTGGGTTACCTTAGCTCGAATCGCGATATGTTTGGTTAGGTTAACCCGCATCGCGCTCGATTGTTGTCTTTAAGTTATTTATCTGGATTTATTTGTATTATGATTATGTTAAATGCTGTATATTATGTATTATGTAAAGGAGTCGATGAATAAAATCATTCTTTTAAAAGGGGTCGATATAAGAAATAGGTTGAGAACCCTTGGTTAAATAACTATTTGTCTGCATTATATAGGATGCTTACATTTAGTTGTTGTTTCATGGGTACGTTGTAAGTAAAAATTTGGTTAAATGAGCAACATTGTGCAATATTTTTTACTACTGCTAATAAAAATAACTATATGTAATTTTTGTACAATAAAAAATTTGATGTACCCCTAAAACTTCTCCATTTTACTTCTGTACATCCTAACCAAATTTCTAACTGAAATAACAAAATATCTTTGTTATTTCATTTATTGGCAGGACACCAGAGTTCCTGCATTCGGTTAGCCAAATAAAAGCTTTTAAATATTTTATGTTCCGATCCGTTTGAACAAAATTATATGTATATCAGCCATTTCCCTGTTTATTTTTTATTTTTAAGTAGTTCCGAAAAATTAAAAAAAAACTAAACCGGTAAGAATCTTCGACGTTTAGTTTAGAATTAAATAAAATACACTATTTAAGTGAATATTAACAAACAATGCTGGTGGCTTAAATAATTAATATAAGCTAAACAAAATAAATATTGTGAAAACATTCGATACAATTCGTGCTCTTTTGGTATTTTTTTGTATTAACTAAAATATTTTACAAATTCACATATTTTTTTCAGATTATATATCACATCGGGTGAAACATAATAGGCACTTTTAGTAAACTTTACTGTAGTTCAAAGTGCCCAAAAAAAGAACTAAATTTTTTGCTTTTTTTTCTTCATTAAAATGTATATATGTATAAGTTTATATACATGCTTTCTACACATTTAAGCTTAAAACGAGCACACAGAAAGAACCAGATGAAAAGATTTATATAAAAATGAGTGTTATACGTGTAATTTAAGGCTGTACGTTGTTTAAGGTTTTGAATTTTAAATTAAAAAGAGTTATATAATAATGTAGCTTAGTATTTAGGCCTAAAAGATAAATCTTTTCTAGATAAAATTCTTAATATCGCATCTTCCAACTATTGTAAATATTAAAGCCGGCTGGATTCGATGTGAAGACTTCCCTAGGCTGATTTAACACCATGTTGGCAACACTGTGCATTGAAGCCAGTCGTAGATAGCTGTGACGTAGCACGTAGAAGGTGAGAATCCCCTTTGTGGGAATATTGCAAGGCGCGTTCACATAGCAATTTTAAGCAGTGTTGCCAATAAGGGCTGGTTTCAAATGGTTTTCTCTGCACGTTCGATCGCTATACTTAATTACAATTTTTCTATTCTACGGTCTAGCTAAGTTTTATTTATTTCACTAAATGCGACAGTGCATCATACTTCGGGAAGTTAATATTTGTTGTCTTCCGTTAGCGTATTATATTAATATTTAATTGTTTTACCTATAAATTACGTTTAAAAAACTGCCTACTGCTTTTAATTACAGACAATATGTTCTTATATGTTATAATATTCGTAACAGAATGCGCGCGCTTTGTTCTAAAATCTTTTTTTTTTCGGTTGCTTTGTGTCGCGGCGAAAAATTCGAATGATCCTTGGATGAAATTAATGAAGAAACGCGTTGGATAATGAATGTCACATGTAAATGTTAAATCACCACAGCGTATCATTCGAATTCAGTACCACGCACGCGCTTTTAAATATAAATGAGCGGGAATTTAAAATGCATTATAAAAATTGCGACATTATATCCCCATGCTTTTTGTAGATTAAAAAAGACAACACCGCAAAAATTAACTTCTAACTAACTATAATATGTTTTTAGTCTATATTCTGCATTATATTTATTATTGCTATCATGGCCGGGGACTTGCTATCTGTTTTCACTTTATTTATACTTTTTTATTTTAAAAACTAGAAAATATTTTTTATATTTATTCATTTTATTTTTCTAACACTCTCTAGCATGGAAGTCGATATATTTTTGTGCAATTAATCCGATGAACACCAATAATAGCATCTTTTCATATTACTGTCGCGCTTGTCAAATCACTAGTTCCAATTCCTATTGATACCTCTTAATTGTTTCACTTTAAAAAGTGAAAATGCATATAACAAGTGCAAAATCATCGCGCTTACACAATCTTTCCACGATAAGAAATTGACATTTTGGAAAGAGCGTTAGTTTCAATCAGATCGGTACTAGTGACTGGTGACTGTCGGAGAGGGAAATATTGCGTGCTTGTCAGTATTTACGCCGTTGCCAAATATGGCACAATCCTTTCCCTGTCCGCAAGAGAGGCGTGCGCGGGAAATTTGCAACTGTACAATCCTAAATATCTAACTTCTTTTGTTTTGCCCACTTATAAATGGCTATTTATTGTTGATCTTAATCTGCCGAATTGTGCTAAAGGTCCTAGAATGGGCACACTATTACTTGGTACTCGAACATGAGCGACACGGCCACAAAGACGAAGTACAATATAAACATGGTGAAACCAAGTCCCTTGTTCATCTTCCACCGGAAACAGGCGATTGACATGATTACAAATATAAGCATCATGAAGAGGATGGTGATGGAGCAGACCATCCCCACAGAGTTGACCTCCACGGGCTTGCCGTAGACAATGCCGAATATCAACCAAGGCACTGGTAAACTGCAACAAAAAAATATGTATCAATTTGTGTTTGTGCTTTTTGTGTGCATTAATTATCGTGTAGAAACGTGTTTATTTATTGCTTTGCTATATGTCGAAGTGGAAACGTTTCTAAACTGCGCCCTTTCACTGGTACGCTCGTAAATTTGAACGTCAGACTTTGTATTTTAGCATTGAACCGGAACGTTGAAGTCAGAACTTTAGTTCCGCACTGACCTCTCCGCATCGCCGTACATCAACTTAATTAAACCATAAATAATTTCGAGATTTACAGGCTTACTAGTACTCACACCCATTTTTTTAAACAAAATAAAAAAATATATTATGATTACATAATTAAATTAGGCAAAAATATATAATAGGAGTAAATTAAACGCCTTTTTAAGCAAAAAATCTATAAAAATTCTCCTATTATAAAGAAGCCGTGTGTATTTAGTATAAACGAGTAATTAAATTAATTCGGTCATTGCATAATGATATTCATTAATATTTTAAATGGTTACAAAAATATTGCCGAGAATCTAGCCATAATTATTTAGCAGTCATAAATATAAAAATATTATTTTTATTTTTATATTTTTGCTAATATAATGAAAACTATTGAAGCTGCGACAGAAGTAAATACACCAAATGATAAGTCTTTACACTTTTTACGAATATCATGCTAACTTTATTAAAATCGTTAATTAACAAACTAAGTTTCACGTTTAATAATTCAAAAATCATACAAATTGTTTTTTTTTAATAATTTTGGCATTAAATGTTCTAAATTTCATTATCTTTGCAGTTATCCATAAGTAATTAGTTCATGTGGTTATTAAGGTAAGAATTCAAATTTAAAAGGTATCTCAATAGCCTGCCGCTAGATTGTAAAAGGGTTTTTAAAATTTATTAGAACAGAAACCATGGATTACACCAGTGGCGCACTCAGGATATAATTTTGGAAGGGGCCGATAGGAACAAAAAAATATTTTGTGCAAATTCAATAAAACTTATCAAATAACTATAGAAATTTATTTATTTAATTTAAGTATAGGCTACGCTCGGTTACGCCTCTATAGTGGTGTGTATATCGACAGATTTACTGATCGTGTAGACCAGTGGTTTTCAAACTGTGGGGCGCGCCAGATTGTTTTAAGGGGGGCGCGCAACATAAACATATAATAAGATTTGTTATGATAAATACCTTGTATATTAACAATATTTCTTTGTAGTACTTATTTTTGTATTCTATTAAATAAATTATTTACGATTTTTGAATTTAGGCTGTTATAAAAATTAAAGGGGGATGCTAGACAACCTTTTACGAAAGAAAGGGGGCGCTGATAGAAAAAGTTTGGAAACCACTGGTGTAGGCGGTGCGCACGTCAATACCTCAGTGAGTCTCTTGATGTAAGAGTATGGTTTTATATAGTAGACCCAAACAAATAAAGTATGTCGTTTTAAAAATTGGATGACGAATTACTTGAACCTGAATTTTTGAAGATGAAGATACTCAAAAAGAGTAAATGGAATAGTTTATTAATTTATACGAAACGCGTCCCGAGTTAAGTAATTCAAAAAGTACAGCTTACATTGACAAAACAAAAAGAAATCACGGCCTGGATAAGCTACTTGTTATTTACAAAAAAATAAAAAACAAAAAATCTAAGCTATGCTACTTCCGTAACGAACTAAATAAATACTCTAAGCGATCAGGAACTAGTGCTGATGAAGTTTATGTACCAACTTCGAAGACATTTTATGCTTTACAGATTTTAAAAAACTTCGAAATTTCGCCTACTTAGTATGATTCCTGCGTTTTGAAACGCAAGGATATTGAAGCAAATACAGACAGTATTTGGACAGTATTACTGATCGTGTAGGCTTTGCTTAACTAAATATTCTAATTGGTGAAGGCGTCGGGCATGCAAGTACATTCTTCAAACCCAAAGATATGATGCACAAGCATACATGAGACCGATAATCAGTCTTTTAACCAGGACAAATGAAAGTACATTTTCATATACACAATATGTAGTTCTTGTGAGAATTAATTAGTAAGTAAAGAATAAAGTGGTTTTAGATTTAGATTTAGATTCTTGCTGAAAAAAAAATGTAAAGCAAAAACAATTTGAGTGGCGGTGCAATAACTAAACATATAAAAAAATGGAGGTGTGGTCACCACACGACTTTCATTTAGTAATTTGAGAAGTTTTTCGGGTTAACTATCATATTTAAAGATGTTAAGATGTATGTTGGCAATAATAATTCAATTATTGACGTCTATCACTTTTGACGGGTAGTTAACCCTATTTCATTTATTGTCACCTAATCAAATGAGATTACGTTCTTAAAATGTTAAATTTTGAAAAAATGATAAAAACAAAATTTGTTTAAAATTTATTTACTTATTTACTTACTATTTTTGGATTTTAGCCAAAAGTAACTGGGACCTCCCAATTTTTGTTAAAAGTTTAAAGATGAATTTTTAGGACGATCAGTTTAGCCGTCTGGGCTGTAGAAAGGACACAACACCATTTCGAAATCACCCAATTATCTACCACCTCCGCTTATACAAGGATACTAAGAAGTTGTTTGGTAAATGGCATTTAAGCTGAATAAAAGCCCATCACGTCAAACCGTATCGAACGCTTCTCAAATGCTGTTGAGCAATAGGAATTTTCTTCCAAAGCATGATTTTATTTAACATTATTTAAACTTGTACCATGGTTGTGTGGTTTTTAACATATAATAAAAATATTCCTTTGCAATAATTTAAAGTTAAAGTAAACATTTATTATTAAAGTTATTATTTAAAGTTTTTGTTAAAAAATTAACTTATACTTTAATAACAAGTTCCATAATTTCACAACTTTTTTTTAAATTTTATATTACTTTTTACAGCTAATAGAGATATTTGTAAAAATATATGGATTATTTTTGTCATAAATAATGGATTGCTTTATTAATTATTTAACTCAAATAATAAATTAAGTCAAAAGTAT
>JARJDX010048455.1:0-11303 GCA_030264735.1 Gymnusa sp. GC000175 | reverse complement strand
TGAAGGGTCTGCCTGTCATCTTTTCTGCAGCTCAACTAAACCTCTTAAAAATCCATATTTAAGCATTTAATAAAAATTGGTAGGTCCTAAAAATATATTAAAATTTTTATTTGAATTACCTTTTACTAAGAAGTATTTTATATTATTTCTACAACTTGACTAGCTCAAAACTGGGCACAAATTATTGCTTTGGTTAATATTATACTTCCAAATTATAATTTATACGGCCTTCAAAAGTTGTTACTATATCATATCTTTTGTTTTAAATTAGAAAATGGTAATTTTCTGTGAAAAACTTGTATATAATTATTCATGTTTCGTAATGCTAAATTAGTCTCAATTTAAAAATTTCTGTAGAAAACAATATGCAATTTTATTTTTTCAATTTTTTTTTAATAAAAAACCAAAATTATCACTTTATTACCAATGAAATTAAATTTACAAATATTTATTATTTATTTAATTTTCTTAATCCAAAATGATATCCGCCTTCAGAGTTTGGAATAACACTCTTCTTGCAAAGTCTAAGAGGAATCACCGATTCTTTTACCGGAACGATCTCAAACTTTCTAAGAATATAAAACATGAGTGCCCTATTTTCCATGAGAACAAAACGTGATCCTAGAAAATATTTAAATTTAGAAACGATACAAAATAAATCTGGCAGTTTTATGTTACCAATACAATTTCTTGGTCCTAAGCCAAACGGAATGTACGTTTGAGGAATAATTTTCGCTTTATTTTCATCGCTGAATCTTTCCGGATCAAATTTATCAGGTTCTGGAAAATAGTTTGGATCATTCTGTAGGGCGAAAATTGGAAACCAAATTATCGTGCCCTTCTCTATTCGTACGGTATTTTCATGAGGTAATTCTGGATTTATTGTATAATCTTTAGTACACAGTCTATCAGTTGTTGGTTGAGGAGGCCACTTTCTTAAAGTTTCTGAAAAGTAAAATTTTTTGCGTGTCTGGTGCAAATAAATCATATTTGCTTGTTTCTTAATATTACTACTATGTACCCGAGGATATATAAAACCCTTTTATTGGTGAGAGGAATCTTGAATGGCCTAATGATTGTTGAGACTGGTGAAAACTGCTCTCTATAGAGCTTGTGAAGAAGAAGAAAACGAAACATCGGAACACGTGCAAAGCACCTGCTCTGCTATCGCTTGGGTATGGACTTTTTGAGGGAGTCCATATTGAGGGAACTTTTTCAAAACATGGCATGATAACTTTCGTCCGGCACTTGTAGTGGTTAGGCAAATGATAGCACGCTGAGAAGAGCGCTCTTTTTATCGAGGGAAATAAAGTGCTTTGTGAGGCCTAAGTTTTCTGACCAGAAGGTCACACACGAGAATACAGAATTTAGAATGCCTAAAAATTTATGTTGGCGTTTGTTAATTAAACGTTTTTTATTTTCCTTTTACCGTTTTAAAGCGCATTTCCATTACCAGCTCATAAGAATAATTATCATCATCATTGAAAATGTTTACCTACCTGACACAACCATGTCAAAATACTTCATTTTCATTAAAGCTTCATAGGTTAATTTTCCATTACATTCCTTATAGGTTTTTTCAATTTCGTTTCGTAATTTATCCTGACAGTCTTTATTAACTGCCAATTCATAAGCTAAAAATGACATAAGTGCTGAAGCTGTATCAAAACCAGCCAAAAAGAAAATTAAAGCTTGCGCGGTAATTTCCTCATCGGTAATAGTTTGACCAGTTTGCGCTATTTGTTTTTTTCTAGCTTCTAAAAGGAGATGTATCATGTCTGGGCGAATCAAACCTTGCTCTTCTCGTACCCGAATTGTGTCTTTTATAACGCCTTTAAAAAATTTTCCCATGCTGTCAGAAATAATTTTTATCCCAAAAAACTAGAAAAATTTAATTTAGTTTGGTTTCTTAACAACCAAATAAATTTTACTTTAGTGAGAGTAGGGCTAATTGAGTATCCTAAAAATTTAAGGACCTTTATGCCTGAAAAATTGGATGCTGCAAGCCCTTTCAAATACAACTCGTTATCGGGTTCTCTTAAAGAGTTGCAAGTAACACCAAAAGCACAAGTTGCTATAGCATCATTTGTATATCTCGTAAAAATACTTTTCATTTCAACAGATATGAGATCTTCTTTCTGTTCCAAAAAGTAATTTGTAAATTCCTTGGCACAGTCATCGATTAAATCAAACATCGCCTTCATTTTACTGCTTGTAAAGCTTGGGCTTAACGCTGTTCTTAAATCGCGCCATTTTTGACCTTTAATGATTTTATTTAATACGCAATAAGATTATTAATTAAAAAATATTTACCTTGGCTTGAAAATAAATTTTTACTCCATAAGGGATCAATATCATCCCTTGAAAATGCCCTATGATCGGTGAAATAGTCAAAATCCTTGATTGCAATAGATTTAATCAACTCCAAATCGCGTATCATTAAAATTGGTGTCAAAAATTGATATAATCCAAAATATCTGCGAATACATTTTTGAAGCAAAATTATTAATCAGTTAAAAAAAATATTATACCTCTCATTTTTGTAATCGTTATATAATTTTTGCACCAAATGTGGCTTGCTGATGCGTTGGAGCATGGTTTCGTAAGAAGTTCCAAATAGAAAAGTTGCTTTTTCATGTTTGATTCCTCTATTTTTCCAATATTTATGTGGTTTTATAAGAAATAAATATGTGAAACAATAAAGTGCTATTGCAGCTAAAATTAAATACATGGCTGTGTTGGCGATTGTAACCAAAAATGAGCCCAACTACATTTATACAAAATATTTTTTTTATCTTATCTTTTTAAGATCAATATGAAGCATTGGAATGTGATATTGTTATAATGTTATTAACACTGTCATATGTCATTTTAATCATATCGTAACTAACTATGCTTTACAATACCGGTCCTTAAATAATTAATCGTCGTTAAATTTAAGCAAAGAAATCACTGTTTATTTGTATTTGCATAATTTGAATCCAGTTTCGCTAAAACAATCACAATTTGGAAAAATTCTACATATACATGGTATAAAAAAGTCATAACAAATTACTTTTTTACTTTAAGGTTGACTAATAATAACTTGTTTTGTAGGATAACTCGCCCTTGCTCCTTATCAAACTAAATCTAATAAGAGGCTTGTTTATATAATCCACACTTAAAGAAAGATGATGATTTTTATCTCAATCAGAGTTCAAGCTTCTCTGCTTCATATAATAAGCTAACTTAAATTGATAGTGATTGGATTAGTTAAATATAATTTGATTTAATTTACTATCAAAAAATGTATCTTTTCTGTATTGTCACTAAATGGATTGAAGAAATTGTAATACTTTTCAATTAAAGCTCATTTTGATTTTACTTTTGTTCATTTCGTTCTTCAAATAGAGTATCTAACATGCTGAGTTTCAAACTGTATTCAAAGGTGACCTTTTGACCGGAACTCCTATGCCTAACCAAGCCCTTTGTGTCGCCTTGATTGAGTTGACTCTATCCTTTGTTTTCGTCAGTCCAATTTGGTCGTTGCACAAAAATTGGCTGATAATTGACTGTAAAAATAACTTTCATAAGTCGCTTTTTCCTCGGGATAGTCGTTTGTAGTACTTAGCTATTTTCGAGCTGATCTTTTGCATCCTTAGCTAGTTTCCAATCTACGAAATCTTTCTAAAGCTGCTTTAGCTCATAAAGGTAGTTTTTTTTTCAGAAAATTAATAAAAATATTTAGAGGTTATAAGTACAGAAGAAGAGGAGAAATAAGAATGGCAACCTGAAACGTCAGAAGCCTACTCCAAGCAGGAAAACTGCCAAATGCAGCAGCCGAAATGGAAAGACCAAATAAAGATATTTTAGGCATCAGCAATGGACAGGGAATGGAGAAATGAGTGTCAAGAACGGGTACATGTACTACTCATGCTGAAACACAGACACGGAGTCGCATTCTTAATAAAGAAAATAATCAAAAACTCAGTAATCTTCGTAGTCCGAATCTCAGAAAGAATTATCCTAATAAAACTGAAAGCGAAGACTAATTCAAGTCTACGCCCCGATCGCAGATAAATCGGATGACGAAATAGAAAAGTTCTACCAACAACTAGAGGGGACTAAAAAAGTAACAGAAAATAGAGATGTGACAACAATATTTGGGGATTACATTGCTAAAGTGGGAAAAGGCACCGTGGAGAGCGTAGTTGACAAACAGGGGTTGGGTGAAAAAAATAAAAGAGGAGAAAGACTGATAGAATTCTGCCAGAACAAAAAAATGGTGACCACCAATACCTGATTCCAGCTACCCAAAAGGAGACTCTACACATGGACAGCACCTGCACACACTGAAAAACCAATGAGAAATCAAATAGATTTTATACTGATAAACTACAGATATAAAAATGCAATTACATCGGCAAAGACTCAACCAGGGGCCGACATAGGCTCAGACGACAACTCATGGATAGCAACATTAAAGGTAAGATTGAAAAAGTTGAAGAAAAAATACTAAACAACGAAGCAACCAGTTAAGATACTAGAAAAGCTCTGGATAAAAATTTGGAAGGCGTACTGGAAGCGATCAAATGCAGTAAAGATGCGAATAAGAAATGGGACAACATCAAAACAGCCCGGAGTAAAAAATCTACAACGAGACAAACAAGCTGAAAAAAAAGAATTGATGGCGCAAAAAATTCTTATTCTCATGGAAGAAAGACGAAACAAAAAGGGCGCGACACAAAGAAATACGATAACATACAAAAAAGCAAGAAAGAAGATCATAGAGGCTAAAGAGTCGTATATGGAGCAACAATGCAAAGAAGTCGAACAGTTTGAATAAAAATATGATGTCTTCAATATGCACAAAAAAATTAAAGAAGTAACAAAAATTGGTAATAAGAAAAACCAAGGGCTTGTTAAGGAAAAAAATGGAAACATAATCATTGACCTCCAAAAGAAACTCAGAAGATGGGAAGAGTGTATAAAAAAACTATTTAATGACGAACGTGGTAAAGAAGAAGCTCTAGAAACGCCAATGAGATAACAACATCAGAAGTGAGCTATGCCATCAGGACCTCCAAACGAAACAAGACACCAGGACCTGATCAAATCCCAGTAGAACTATACATGTTATTATCAGAGGAACTAACCCTAAAAATACTGACTGACCTATACAATACCATCTACGAGACAGGCATAATACCAGAAGAACTGCTTAAATCAACATTTATTGCAATTTCGAAGAAAAAGAGGGCAATGGAGTGCTCGGACTATCGAACCTTGAGCCTCATGAGCCACAGGCTAAAAGTGTTTCTCAAGATAATATACAACCGGCTATTTAAAACAATAGACAACAACATTTGTGACACTCAATTTGTGTTCCGGAATTGGACAGGAACGCGAGAAGGTCTTTTTGCAATAAACGTACTAATACAATGATGCCTCGATGTAAATGTGGATTTACACCTATGATTTATAGACTTTCGATAGAGTGAGACACAAACAACTAGTGGATATACTAAAAAGTAAAGACATAGACAACAACATTATTAATATAATACAGGCACTCTATTGGAACCAGAAAGACAATATCCAGATAGATGGAAAATATTTAGAGAAAATTAAAATCAGCAGAGGAGTGAGCACAGGGATGCGTGCTAACGCCGCTACTCTTCAATCTTTATTCTAAACAAATATTCAATCAAGCCCTAGGGGAAAGCACTGCCGGAGTAGTGGTTAATGGAAGAAACATAAATACCTTACGTAAGCAGACGATACTGTAGTAATAGCAACCTTTTTAAAGGACCTGCATGAGATGATGGAAAGTATCAACATCTACAAAAACAAAAATGGAATAAACATAAATTTTAACAAGACAAAGCACATGTACATCAGAAAGGTACGAGCAAACGCCCATCAAGCACTCATAATTAATTAACAACACTATAATAAAACGAGTACACCAATACCAGTAGCTAGGCACAATAATTAATGAAGATTACAACCACACCACAGAAATCAACAGACCAATAGAAATTGCAAGAACCGCCTTCAAAAAAATGAAACCACTACTAACAAACAAAAAACTTTAATTGGAAACAAGAATACGCACCATGCGATGCTAACTTCTATCAATGCTGCTCTACGGAGCGGAGACATGGACACTAAAACAACAAAACATCAGGCCTTTGAGATGCGTTTATACCGACGCATTTTCAAGATTCCGTGGACGGCGAAAATCACCAACAAAGAAGTGCTACACAGAGTCGAAAAGGAAAGGGAACTGATCTTCACAATCCAGAAACGAAAACTAGAATATTTGGGACACGTCATGAGAGGAGCCAAATACGAAATACTGCAACTAATAATCCAGGGCAAAATAAATGGAAATCGATTAATAGGCAGAAGGCGAATCTCGTCGCTGAAGAACCTTAGAGAATGGTTGAAATGCACAACGACAGATCTATTCCGAGTAGCCACATCCAAAATACGCGTAGCCTTAATGATTGCCAACCTCCGCAAGGAGGCGGCACCCTAAAAAGAAGAAGTTTTTCAGCATTACAGGCAGAGAATAGGTTACATGCCAAATGTGGCGTATTAAAAGCTGTCAAAGAGATGAACTCTTCTTCGAAAACTTCTTGAGCGCAAGCCCCTCCGTCCGCCTCATTGTTGTCTTCTTAATTGCGGTAACGTTTTATCAAGCGCCGAGCAAAAACTTCCGCTGGTGCTGCCAATATTGAAATGTTGTTGCATTCCAATAACAGTTCGAAGGTAATCTTATGACTGCTCAAAACTACTACTGCTGCTTTGCTGCCCATACGAATTTGAATAATTTTGCCACAAATCTCACAATTTGGGATTCTTTTGTTCCATTGGTAATGTTAACGATTTTGGTTTGCCTCACCGTTGCATATTTTTCTAGAAGTATACTTAAGGAGTTGTTTATTTCTTCTAAGTGTACGTCAGCTCCAGATCCCCTTTAAGTTATCTTTTGACTTCTTTTTTTAATAACCACCCTCTTTGGAAGGTGTTGGTCTGCTTTACCTTCTTTTAACCAAAATTCTACTTAGTTTACGCACAACGCTGCTTCAGTAGCCACGTATATATCAAGTGGGAAATAGAGAGCATTGGAGCAGTAAATGTTACATCCAAGACTCACAATTAAATTTCTGAACTGTCACATTTTAGGTAGCTTTTTAAATCGTTGCACAATATTTTCTAAACCTAAATAGCCCCACAAAAAGAAATTAAGTGAAGTAAGAGCTGCTGAGTGCAAAATCGTAGAATCGCGCACCACAGCATGCAATATATTTATTTAAATATTTAAATGCCCAACACTGTCCCAACTCCCCAACCCGCCTTGCCGGCGTGCGATTTCATGGTTAAAACTTTCTTTGGTTTAAAATTAGGTAAAATCATGTAAATCTAGTGGTTCGGAATCCACGCTAAACTGTAGGTCCACCTGTAATGTAAGTTACCAGCATTACAGGCGGAGATGAGGCTATGCGTCTGGAGTGGCGTCCTTAGCTGACGACGAAGGACTGGGGGATAGTAAGCTAAATAGTCCATGTCATCTAATATAACTATAATTATACAGTAACAGTAACAGCACTATAAACTGATACTTGATCATGTTGGAAAACTATTTGGACATTGTCTCTTATATTATCCAGATGTGGGCCAACTTCTATCTGTAATAGTCCTAAATATTTATGTTGATTAAAACATCCATCAATTAAAATTGGCCCTATTAGATTGTTCCCCAAAATTCCAGTCGAAACATTAACCTTTTCCGGCATAAGCATATGTGTCTCTTGATTTTTTTCGATAAGCCTCTTAATGAAATCATCGAATGTTACTGACGAAGTTGTTGCAAAATAAAAATAAAATGAGTTTTAACACTTTATTACTGATGAAAATTTATTAAAATTAATTTTTCTAGTCATTATTTAATCTTTTTAAATCCAAAATTAAATCCGCCTTCGGACAATGGACCAAACTGTTTCTTGCAGAGTCGGAGAGGAATCACCGATTCTTTCACTGGAACAATCTCAAATTTTCTAAGAATATAAAACATTAGTGCTTTATTTTCCATAAGAACAAAACGTGATCCTAAAACAATATTTAAATTTAACAACGCTATAATATTATTTTTAGGAATTTTATTTTACCAATGCAAATTCTTGGACCTAAACCAAACGGCATATAAGCGTGAGGATTGATTTTCGTTTTATTTTCATCGCTAAATCTTTCGGGGTCAAATTTATCAGGTTCTGGATAATAGTTTGGATCTCTATGTATAGCAAAAATTGGAAACCAAATTGTTGTGCCTTTTTCCAAATTAAATGTAATCTCATGAGGTAATTCAGGATTTATTGTGTATTCTTTAGTGCATTGTCTATCAGTTGTTGGTGTAGGAGGCCACTTTCTTAAAGTTTCTAAGAATAAATTAGTTTAGATAATATTGCTATTATATGATTAGCCATTTAATACGATGAATTTTAAAATATTTATTCGCACCTAAAGGCATACGTATTGGTACATTATTTATTTTTTCGATAATGATTGTGGAAAATTGTAGACTTTTATGATTTTAAAAATATTAACCTACCTGACACAACCATGTCGAAATATTTCATTTTCATTAAAGCTTCATACGTTAATTTTCCATTGCATTCGTCATAGGTTTCATTAATTTCTTTTCGTACTTTATCCTGAATGTCTTTATTGACTGCCAACTCATAAGCCAGAAACGACATAAGCGATGAAGCTGTATCAAAACCTGCCAAAAAGAAAATTAAAGCTTGAGCAGTAATATCCTCATCAGTAATAGTTTCGTCATTTTGTGCCAATTGCTTTTTTCTAGCTTCTAGAAGAAGTTGAATCATGTCTGGGCGAATTAAACCTTGTTCTTCGCGCATACGAATTGTGCTTTTTATAACGCTTTTAAAAAAGTTTCCCATGCTTTCAGAAATGATTTTCACTCCAAAAAACTGTAAAGAAGTTTATATAAATGGATTTTTATGGTAAGTACATTAATTTTTACTTTAGTAAGAGCCGGACTAATTGAATATGCAAAAAATCTAAATAGATTTAGACCTGAAAAATTGGTTGCTGCAAGACCCTTAATATAAAATTCATTATCACGTTCTCTTAAAGAGTTGCAAGTTACACCAAACGCACAAGTAGCAATAACGTCATTCGTATATCTCGTAAAAATATTTTTCATTTCAACAGATATAACGTCTTCTTTCTGTTCCAAAAAGTAATTTGTGAATTCCCTTGCACAATCATCAATTAAAACAAACATCGCCTTCATTTTGCTGCTTGTAAAACTTGGACTCAACGTTGTTCTTAAATCTCGCCATTTTTTACCTGTAATTTAATTATTTAATACACAATTATATGATGGATAGTTATTTACCTTGGCTGGAAAATAAATTTTTGCTCCACAAAGGATCAATATCATCTCTTGAAAATACCTGATGATCGGTAAAATGATCAAAATCTTTGATTGCAATGGATTTAATCAGCTCCAAATCGCGTACCATTAAAATTGGATTAAAAAATTGATATAATCCAAAATACCTGAGGATAAATTTTTATAACAAAATTATTTAATAGTTTATTAAATATTTTACCGTTCATCCTTGTGTTCGTTGTATAATTTTTGCACCAAATGTGTCATGCTAATTCGCTGGAGCATATTTTCGAAAAAACTTCCAAATAGAAAGGTTGGTTGATCATGTTTGATACCCTTATTTCTCCAATATTTATGTGGTTTTAGGAAAATTAAGTATATAAAGCAATAAAGTGCTATAGCACTTAAAATTAAATACATGGCAATGCTAGCGATTCTAACCAAATATGATCTCAATTACTTAAATAATACTAAAAATAACATTTTATTATATCTTATCAACGTTTCAAGATTATTTTTTTATTAAACAGTGAAAATTTTATTAATCACACAAATAATGTATACAGGGTGGTCCAAATTAAATGGATTTTCAGTTTTTTTTTAAATAATTTCTAAACTGGAATTTTGAATAGTTCTCAGCGGAATCTAAGTCAGCACTGAAATCCACACAACATTGTCCATTTAACCAAGTCTCATCTTTAATAATAGGATAGATACTTGTGGTAGGTTTTATTTTGACCCCCTTGTATACATGATTAGTAATGGAATTTGTTGAAATATTTTACACTAAAGTTAATTAATAAACATTTGTACATCAAAGTTTAAAAATAAAAAGCATTATTTGAAAAGTGTAGAGATTACTAATGTAATTTGATAAGACCTCTTACTAGCACAGAATTTAGTGACCTTGCACGAAGTAATAGAAAGTGATGCAATCATAAAATCAAGATTTTTGCAGAATTATTATATTTTCTTGTCCATAAAAGCTGATTTTCGAAATGTCTGCCTGCATTCGTTCTTTATCTTAACTGAACGCCTTGAAATTCGATATTTAAGCTTTTAATAAAAATTTGGATGTCCTAGTGATTTTTGACTAAAACCCACCACCCAGAAATGATAGTTTAACAGTTAAGTTTAAGTTTTTTTTTATAATTATTTAGTAAAATTGGCGTTTTTTTTTATCTTTTTATATCTGGGTAGTTATCAATTAAATTTGTAATCGAACGATCTATTGACACGAAGGTTATTAATAAAATAGTAGTAACATAAGTAGAAATTTTTTGGAGTAACACTCAAAATTCCGTTACATCTCTTCAAGGTAATCACAGACGAAATTCAAGACTTTTGCCAAATATGTAGAAGCTATTGTATACTATTAGAGCTTTTTACTGTCCAGTGATGTAGCTCCACTTATTGAAGACTTTTAGATTTTAACCAATCTTTAGGAATAATTTTGGAAAGGTTAATTGGCGTGCTTTGAAAAATAAGGCCTTGCATTATCATCAGAACTTTTTTTTATTTTTCTGTACCTCTTGCACCCTGAGGCACCTTGTTTCATGGACTTGCTATGAAATTTATTCTAATACGAACTGCATCTCTAATAAAACTTGGCCAACGTCAATCTAAACTATGAACAGGAATGGTATTTTCGTTGTCAAAAAAACAGTGAAAAGTGCAAATAGTTGGAATTTTAAGGGAAAAAATTGGTGGCGAAACAGAAAACCGGTCGAACGACAGTTTTTTAAGAAAATAACATTTTTCAGATGGTATATCCTGTACACTTTTGAAAGTTTAAAACAAAAATATGCCAAACAAATATGTCTTGATAAATGATTATCTTAAAATTAAAAATGATGGAGTTATGGGCATATTTCAGAAATTTAAAATTCATATGCCA
>JARJDX010048418.1:0-14077 GCA_030264735.1 Gymnusa sp. GC000175 | reverse complement strand
TGGTCAGGGCTATCTTTTCGATTCCTCTTTCCATACTCCACGGTGGTCCATTTACTATTACTAGGTACAGTCACATTTTCTTGGTTGTCTAACATTGTATGCATTTAGTTTAACGCACCCAATTATTGTTTAGTCCGGGCCTGGTGGATATTCCCAGGCGCGAGGTTAGGTTAGGTTAGGTTCAGTTTTTGTTTCATGGTGGGTATTTTATTTACCCATTGCCCTTCCAAGGTACCTTCTATACGCCTGACAAGCTTCCTCCAATTCCAATGGGAATATTTAAAAAGGGATATGGTACAAAAAAACTTCTTAGGTCATTTCAAACTGGATAATTTCTTGCTTTTCTCAATAAGATAGAAGCTATCTTGGATATTATGAGACCAATATATTATTTTAAATAATAGATGTTCTTAGACGTGGTGAGCCTTTTAATTTTAGCACTACAAGTCACTACTAGTCCAATCAGGCTTTTAGGTTTTATTTTTTGCAGAGTATTTTTAATATTAGATGTGCTTATAACCTAAAAGCAATTGCTTACAGATTAAATTCTTTTCGGTATTTCTTCTAAAAGTTTTGTTAGGTGGTTATAAGCTGAGAATCTAGATAAGAGAAGTTATCTGCGGCTACAAATTATAGTTTCATAGTGCTAGATCTAGCTGTAAACTAGTATGTAAAAAGTTCAATACAACTATATTTTCACTGTAAGGTGGCGTTCGAACAGGAGACTTCCTTCTCTCTCTCTCTCTCTCTCTCTATTTCTCATTTCCTTTCTTACTACTACTACTACTACATCACCCTTAACTCCCACCGCTATGATTCGGCACTTCACGTTCCCCTGATCCAGCTCGCGGCCTATATAACGTAGAACAATAGGCTAGCCAGCAGAATTTTTCCAAGCTCCTCTTCGATAGCACTGCGTGTATCCTGGACTGCAAGATAGTTCTTTCCCAATCTTTCCAAATTGCTAGTTAGTCTGGTACCACTGCCTATATCCCAGATTACCAGCAACACTTCCAACACCGTCCAGTCTCCGCCATTACATTTAGTTTATTTTATTTATTGGAAGAAGAGTTTATTTTAAATTTTTTTTTATTTTTGATAACCTTGCGTCGTTACAACAAAATTTATTTTAAAATTAACTTCCGATATCTTTCATTTTAACCCACCGACGTTCCCATAGGAGCAGATATTCTATAAAAATATAATATTTTCCTAATATACCAGCAGTCATCGACCCTCACTAACAATGCTAAACCATAATGCTCACTCCACATTAAAAAACCCAAGACGAAAATACCCGCCTAAACAACCTTTAGGATCAAGAACTCGCTAAATTCAATCAACCGAAAGAAAGAAGTTTCTTACCAAACATCAAATCCACCTTACTGCAACAGATCTAATATAACAACGCTACCAGCCACCAAATCCGAAATTATCCACCTCAGTGAACTAAATACAATGCTAAAGGAAGGTATCATAGAACCATCATGTTAAAATCCATGGAGTTTCCGGAAGTTCTAGTGAAGAAAAGCAATGGAAAATCAGATTTTGCATAAATTTCCGCAAAGTAAATGTAGTTACTGTAAAAGATGCATATTCATTGCCACAAATAATTTTGATATTAGACAAATTGGGCTAAGCAAAATATATATCCACACTTGATCTAAAAAAAGGGTATTGGCAAATCTCTTTATCAGGCTCCAGCAAATCGTTAACAGCATTTGCCGTTGCAGGAAAAGGGTAATTTTACTGCTCCAGCTACGTTCTAAAAGTTGTTGGAAAAAATCATTGGACCAGACCTAGAACCCAGGACATTTGCCTACTTAGACGTCTTTGGAAAAACATTCAAAGAACATCTGGAAAACCTGCAAATTATTTTTTAACGACTGAGACGAGCAAACTTAACACTTAATACTGAAAAGTACAAGTTTTGCTACAAAAGCATAAAATATTCGAAACACATAATCTCAGAAAAAAATATTTGCAACTGACCCCGCCAAAAAAGTAGGAACCATAAAACAGTTGCCTACTTCCATAAAAGACCTACGTAGATTTCTTGAAGTGGCTTCATGGTACCGCCGCTTCTAATTTTGCCCAAATTGCTAATCCATTACATAACCTACCAAAAAAAGACGAAAAAGTGGGGAATGGAACATAACAAAAGCTCTAAACAACTAAAATCTTGTCTGACCTGAAGTCCAATTATGTCCTGTCCGAACTTCGCAAAAAGAGAATTGCAAGATGGCTAATGTATCTTCAGCAGTTTGTCTTTTGAGTTGCCTACCGCCGTCGAGAAATAAACCGAGTGGCTGATGCATTGTCGCGTCAGCCCTTGTCCAGTAATAAAACTCCTGATAAATTTGAAGAAAAATCGTAATAGCCTGATGTAAATGTAATGAACAAAGCTTTTGTGTCTGATATGCCACGTTGTTAAAGAGAGTGCGAGAATATTACCAGTAGTTCTGAGACCACCGGATAGAAAATAAAATCTTCTCTAAACATTTTTGGGATCTATGGTAATGGAAAAAAGAACCCCGAACACACCCATGGAAACTGTGTGTGCCAAAACCGCTCCGCTTTGAAGTATTACAATTCCATAATAATCCAACTGCAAGTCATATGGGTGTTTCAAAGACCAGATTTACAAAATGGATAGAAACCCGACCCCTTCGTAAAGCCACCACCGACACCGTAGAAAAAGCACTGCTAGATCTTATTATATATCCATTTGGCCGACCACAAAGAATTATCTTTATTAATGGAGAGCAATATGACATCAAGAAATTCCGAACTCCAAACACACCACAGGCAAATCATATGGAAAGAGGAAACCGCCCAATAAAAACCATGATTAGATAATTTACCGAGGCAATCATAGGAATTGGGATTTTGGAAATCACTATCAACACATCCAAGTAAGAAACAATTAGATTTTGCCCTTCATGTTTAAACATTGATAAAAAATTACCGCATTGCCTCCAGAAGAATCCATCAACCGATCCAGAAGAGAATCATCAGGAAGTTACCAAAAAATTAGCCACTCGGAAAACACCTTCAACTTGTTATGATTGAACTTGGCCAAGACATTTAACTCTCAGTGCAAACACTATAACCGGTGGTAAAGGGACTGGAAATGTCATGTTGGAGACCGGGTATGACAGCGGCACCATCAGTTATCCGTCGCAGGACAAGGCATGGCGTTCAAGTTGGCTAAAAAATACATTAGCTCATTTTCTATCGCCAAAGTACATCTTCAGTCATCCATCATCATTTAAAAGATGATAATAATGAAAAAATGCACAGAGTACACATCACAGACCTACAGAATGCTTTACGTAGCTGGACATCCGCGTATTGGAATCTATGTGTACCCGAGAATAGATCCTAGTCTTCATTATCCCTTTGACCCATTCAATTCCTTTAATAAGTGTGGGGGTATGATCTGGCGCTGACGCGCGAGACGCGTAGCTGCGTCAAGCCTCCCTCTCTCTTTCTTTCTCATACGTCATACCCTTTCCTACTACTCCACCACTGACTGCAACCATATGCTGCAATTATTCTGCACTCGACGTTTTTCTGCTCCAGCTCGCGGCCTATATAACGCAGACACATGCCAGCAGAGTTACACCATTCCTCCGAGCTCCTCTCCGATACTACTCTGAGACTACTTGCTACTACGTGTAGTGTATTTTCCAAATTCTAGCGAACTCAGTTAGTCTGATGACACTGCACGTATCTCTATTCACCAGTAATATTTTTAACACATACAGGCCCCAGTCTCCGCAATTACATTTAGTTTATTTTATTTTTTGGAAGCAGAGTTTATTTTGAATATTTGAATACCTATTTGTTTATTGTTGATTATTATGAATAACGTTTATTTTTCATACGTTTTGTGACTCACCGCATCACATCACTTGTAAATAAAAATGCAAGTTTTGGGCACTTTAAATATTTTAAAGGTGGTAAATCAGTTGCCATAATCAAAATCAGATCAGTGATCACCATAAGCATATAGGTGTTTATAGTTAGTGCTTACCAGCTATGAAACGCCAACCTTCCTCAAAATATTTAAATCGCTTTTACTACTAAGTTAAACAGTACTGTTAATAATGCATCCTTCTGTCCCTGAACTATAACTTTCGCCCAGCAAACCCTAAAGGTCATCATGTGTAAGAATGTGACCTTTCGAAATATTTATTTTAATATTGAAATATAACATACATAGATTATTATAATTAATATATAACTCTAACATTAATATTTGCCTAGAACTTAATCAATAAAATTAATAACTAAAATGAAAAGCTCTTTGGTAAATAGTTACATTAATTTGCAATCAAAAAAAGTTTAATCAATAGAGTTAATTATTTTAAGTTTTATTTTACATTTTTTCATCTTCTCAAATTTAAAGTTAATTGATCTAAAGAGTTGCCAAATCACTCTATCTTAACATCTAGTTATCAACAAGTATAGTATTATTTTTTTAGATTATTTTATGAGTAATTTATACAGGGTGGTCCAAATTGGGTATTTTTCTTATTATTAAAAATAGACTTGGATTCTGCTGAGAAATTTATAAAATTCCAAACAGTTTAGAAATTATTTCAAAAAAAAACTGAAAATTTTCTGATAAGTGAAATTCCTTCGTAAATATAAAAGGTACAAAAAGCTTAATATGACATTTATTTGATTCAATAAAAAAACTTAAAACTGCCATCAAAATAAAATTCAAGGTGGCGGTTTTTGAGATATTAATAGCAACTTATTTTAATTGGACGCCATATTTAATTTTTATGTCGAGATTTTTGCGTAAATATCCGACTCCCCTCAGTCAGAAAAAGTTGTTTTCGAAGTGGTTTCTGTGTGTGTGCATGCGTATCTGCCTGTCTACGACGACTAAACTGGTTGGCCTGGAAATACTTATTTTTTAACTAAAATTGGAAGGTCCCAGTGACTTTTGGCTAAAATTCACCAAGCGGAGTTTATTGGTTAGGTTTTTCGGTTTTTAGCAAATATTTCAAAAACTATTGAGTTTATAGAAAAAATATAAGCGTACAAAAGTGTTTGGAACGAGTATGCGTCACATACATTGGTTCTCAGGTTTGCACCCCCGCAGAGCTAGACTTGACCAAAAGATCCCCCCAAACACGCACCATTCATAAAATTTACTCTTTCTTACCGTAAAAATTATTATTGTTACTGTTAGTTTCCTAATAAAGATAAATATACGCTGTCGCGGACTTTTTTGCAGAATTTTTTTAAGGGCGAGAATTTACCTCTGTATTGTTTTACCATATACTTTATGGTTTGGGAGGAGTATGCTGTTTTGCGAAATTTCTGTTTTTTTTTTTAATTTTAGTTTGATTCGTATTATTTATTGTTGCTTATTTAATGATTATTCTAGAATCGTAAACTAGAGTTTATAATAATATGGAAAGAATAAGATTTCCACCAGTCAAAACATTTTTCAAATCGGTGCCATAGTATCTGAGATATATAAACATTTTATACATACATTTCTCTTTATTTAATATAGGGGGGGGGTTCAAATTAATTTTTCCCGTCATATTTTGGGGCAAAATTTACACACGGTGTATATGGGGTTATGTCACAGAGGTAGCACATTTTACCAGCGATCACATCTAGCGTCACAGACGGGAAATGGCTGGTGGTAACTGGCTCTCGTGGGATACCCAACTCTCACTTATGAATTTAACTGCCACACCCTGGTAAACTGCATTGACCTGCAGGCTAAACTAAGTGAGGGTAACCAGATATGGCAAATACGGGCGTCTGACCCATAGTGTGCGGCCACAACAACGTCTATCTCCAAGGGCGGCTGACACAACACTTGCCAACGCAGGGCTGGTGCGGCGTTTTACAGCCAAAAACCCTCTAAATGAAAAAGTCGAATTCGAAAACACAAATACTACAGGTGAGTAGAGTGCAACACTCACAATTCCACACTGTACCAGTCAACCTGAGAGATTCTGGGGGAAGTAATAATTCGAAACTAACGAGAACAAAAAACAGAAAACCAACCTATACATCTCTACGCTAAATACCAGAACACTATCAACCGAAGACTGTCTACTAGATTTAGAAGAGGAACTAAATGGAATATAATGGGACATAGTAGGTTTAAGAGAGATGAAAAGAAAAGGCAAAGACCTGCTAGTACTTAAATCAGGAAACAGCATCTACTATAAAGGGGAAACAAAAGGACTCGCGCAAGGAGTAGGAATACTTATACACCGAAGACTATTAAAAAGGTACTCTTTAAAGATAATACAATTATACGCCCCAACAAAATCTCACTCCTAAGAAAAAATAGAAGTATTCTACGAAGATGTAAAAAAGCCATGGATAAAAAAAACAACCTATACCATACAGCGATTATAATGCGAAGATAAGAAAGCAACAAAGAGAAGAAACCTGTATTAGTACGTACGGAACAGGACAAAGAATCCAAAAAGGCCAACTCTTAGTAAACTTTCTCGAACACCACCGACAATATGCCCTAAACTCTTTCTTTTACAAAAAAAGAACTTTAAAAATGGACTTAGGAAAGATCCAACGGAAAGATACACAACGAAGACAGATATTTGCAACTATTCTAAAATCAAGTGGTTCCAAGTGTACATATGCCCTAATGGTATTGACAATAAGTTGTTTAAACAAGATGGTACTCCTTCACATTTTAGTCGCGCAGTCCGTAACTTTTTAAGCCGCACGTTTCCAATCCGTTGGATTGGTAGAAAAGCTGAAATTGAGTGGCCACCACTCCTGTTCAAACACCACTTAAATTTTTTGAAAATCGCAAATTTGAAGAAACCATCAATATCACTAGGGATATGCTTCCAATGGTTCAAAATTCCTTTTACGAGCGTTTGGGTCATTGCAAGACCGGAGAAGGTCGACAATTTATACATTTGTTATAAAAATCGTAATAAACGAGCAAAAAACATTAAAACATTTTATTTTCCCATTTGGTAGTCAACACTTCATAATTCTTGAAAGAATTAAGATATCGGGTTTTGGCTCACAGTAATGTGTTTTTTTTTACCTTTAAAATAAGGTGAAACTTGACAGGGGTTGTTATTTAAAAGTGTTGGGGTGGTCACTCTCTAAAAATACTCCACTTTGCATGGAAGTTTTTATGACTCTTTAGGGATCCTCAAATTTTCAATTTTTTTCTTCGCTCGTTCACAACTTATAGCTCCGCCCCGGAACTTTTAGGAATCCCTGTATATGTGATTAAAATATTGGGTTATGTAATGGTAAAATAAAATAATTTGTATTATTTTAGGTTCACTCAGATTCTGATATTCAAATAGGACATAGCGGTAGTTTCAAAAGATTCGATTCAATTGATAAAGATATCAAAGTGGCAACTACTAGTTTCATTGGAGATTGGAGTAATGATATTGAAGATTCCATACCTCCGCAACCCTTGAGACCAGCACCCGTTCCAACTACACAAGCACCTTTATTAAGTGAAATTCCATCAGCACAAATACCACTTAGTAAAACCCTTAATATGTGCGTTATCTATATTTAATTAAAAATTGAATTTTTTTAAATTAATTTTTTTTAGTAAGGAATGTACGGAAACTTCTATAACGCCGCTACCACGTCCTGTTTCTTCTGTTAATATGACTTGCCTGCAACAATCCAATGCCCAGTTCATTACACCCCCGCCAATTCCTTCAGCATCAGGATATTGCCCTTCACCTGCAAAAAGTGGAGTTTCTGAAGCGCAACAAGTGGATTCATCGCAACATGAATATATCGATGTTATATCATCTCTATTGAAAAGAGCAGTTTCTTGTGAAAGCGTCTGTTCAGATACATCAGTTGCATTAGGAGATCTGGAGGCCAGCAATGTAACTGGATATCTTTGTATTGCTCTGGAATATGACAGGTTAGTCAATACACAACTCCGCGTCGCATCAACTCTCCTTTCATTAAATAAATTTTAATTGAACATATAACGGATCAATTAAATTTGTCTATTAAAAATAACGGACATCTAAATATGTTTAGATATGGGTTTTACTTTCATTTAAACTAAATGAAGTAAAATAAATACTGTAACTGTAATCTTTCTTATTGCTAAAGATAGAGACTTGGTTAAATGGACAATGTTGTGTAGATTTTTGTGCTGGCTTAGATTCTGCTGAGAAATTTTTAAAATTCCAAACACTTAAGAAATTATTACTAAAAAATGAAAATCACTATTTTCTAAAATTTAAATTTCTCCGTAATTATAAAAAATACAAAATTAAATAAAATTTACTTAATTTAATGAGGAAAACTTAAAATTGCTGTCAAAATAAAATACAAGATGGCGGTTTCCGAGATATTAATAGCAACTTTCTATTTTAAATAGACGTGTTGAAATTTAAAGTATGCTTATAACATATTTGAATGTTTTTTTACATAATCACGCCTTAGCGGTCAAACAGATTTGCATAAAACTTGGTGAATAGATAGTCTATGTCGTGGATAAACAGATAGGCTAGATGTTTGTAAAGTGACCTAAACCATAAAGAAGAGCTAGGCACGAATCTTGCTAAAATTCGTATCATAAACGTCATTAAATTTTTATCAAAACTACAAAATGAATGTGACATGCAATGAGCGCCATCTTCTGGCATAATATAGAAAATATAATGAATAAAAATATCCTTAGGAAACAACCAGGTTAGGTTATAATTGAGGGTGTCCGTGCAACGCCGGGTAAAAACAGCTAGTAACATTAATAAATAAATCGTTCCTTTTAAATCTTTCATGGTTCATGGTAGCAGAGAGTGGTTTACGATCTGGTGTTACAAACAAATAAACTTGTTCGCACGTTGTTTGTTTTTGATTGTGCGGTAAAGTTTTTTCGATAAGCTTTTAAAAAATGGCCGAAAAAGAGGTTAATGTTTGATGGCAAAAGTTTCGAGTTTTGGCAATTTTGTACAACTCTTATACTTTGCACATGTGAATGAGGACTTAACTTTTTAAATCAATTGAATCGAGTCTGCACAATAATTTGGTCAGTTGTAAAATGGCAAAGGCAATATGAAATCGTATGACGTTATTATATGGAACGGTAGGTGAAGATGCGTCGCAACGTTGTTATGATTTCCGGTTTAATGATGGAGACAAGATAACGCAACAATTCTTTAAACTTGAAGCAATTGTTAATAAATTAGAATCTTCAAAAAAAAAACTGTTACGGAAATCATAATTATTAAAAAAAATTTAAATGTACTGCCATCAAGATTTACAAATTTTTGCGTGGCATGTACACATGCTGCTGGAAGAAATTTGATTATGCGTCTTGCTCGTGAAAAGAAGCGAATGGCTGAAAATAGTGAAGACCGCGCTTAAAATCGAACTTAAAAAACACAAGATTCACTGGGATCACAGTTTAAAAATAAAAATTTTCCAAAAAAATAATGAAAACTATTGTCATGAAAAAGGACACTGGTATAAAGAATGCAAGAACAGACTTAATAAGAAGGGTGCTTCAGCAAGAAAAATAGTAAAAAGTTAAATGAATTCAGACTCCAGGTCTAGCATGCATATGACTTTCCGGAAAGAATGATTTTGTAATATAGGTTGATGTCGTACGTGAAGTAAAAGTGGCTTGTAACAAAGTACTGCTCGTTGCAGGTGTTGGTACAATTAAAATAAGAAAGTTGCTATTAATATCTTCAAATCCGCCATCTTGAATTTTATTTAAGTTTAGTTTAAGTTAAGTTTCTTTCATTAAATCAAGTAAATTTTATAGAAAACTTTTTTTGTATCTTTTATAATTACGGAGAAATTTGACTTTCTGACTTTTTAGAAAATCGTAATTTTCAGTTTTTTTAAATAACTAAAATGTCCTCAGCATAATCTAAGTCAGCACAGAAATCTACACAGCATTATACATTTATTTCTCTTTCTTTAAAATAAGTAAAATATTCATGGTTTGGACCACCCTGTATAGTAACGCAAAAGTTTTCAAATCGAAAATTTTTTCAAAATATTCGACTCATTCAGAAAAAGTTGTTTTCAAAGTGTTGTCTGTCATCTGTATTTATCTACATTCCTGTCCTCTTTATACCCCAGATCGGTCTGAAAATATTTATATTTAAGCTTTTGACAAAAATTGGGAGGTCCTACTGACTTTGACCCTCTATCCGCCAACCTATTTATATTTATTATTTTATTACAGTGAAACATCAGAAATGGCAGCTAATGTATTAGAAGCAAAGGATTTAACAACTCCTTCCAATAGCGAAGAGCCAATTGATTCATACGTAAAAATATTCCTGCTTCCAGATAAAACTGTAAATGTGCAAACTAAGATTTACAAGCAATCTAATAGTCCTAGTTACCAAGAACGTGTTGTTTTCTCGCTGAATCCCAGGGATCAGATGAGCAAAGCACTTCTGTTCCACCTTTATGCAACTGATATGTCATCTCACACACTTTTAGGAGAAGGTGAATTGCGTCTATGCGATGTTAGTTTAAGACAACCGGTAACCACTTGGGTTACTCTTACAGATACTGGTGAAGTAAGTAAGAAAAGTAAGCTATTAAGAGTGATTTTATGAAAAACACATTTATGCCCGGTTCTATAAAGCGTAATTAGTTGAAGGTATGAATAAATTGACATGTGGCATTGTGAATAATAATATGATAAAAATTTAAATTATCAATTAATACTTATAGTTAACTAACTACGCTTTAAGAAACCGGCACTAAATATTTAATTTTAAATGAAATTACCCTTTGTTTTCTACCTGCTATTATTCAGAAATAATTTTTCGTTGATTATAATTAAATTACAAAGGTATTGGGTAGTAATTTCCGCAATTCCAGCGTGGATCCGAGTCACAGTTTGGAGAATTAATGTTTTCCCTGAGCTATTTGCCGACTGCGGAACGCCTAACCGTAGTAGTCGTGAAAGGAAGAAATTTAAGATTTCATAAAGACAAGGAAGCTGGTGATCCTTTTGTGAAGGTGAGTTATTTTAAATATCCTTATAATTTATACAATTGGTTTATTTCCACAGGTTTATTTACTTCAATACGGAAAAAAGATTCATAAGAAGAAAACATCTGTAAAAAAGACTGAAAGAAGCCCCATTTTTAATGAGTCTATGATGTTTAATATACCCGCGCATACTCTACATGTAAGTAAAATTATTTAAAAACAAAACTGAAATTTTTTTAGTTATTGGGATTTTTATTTTCCTTCCTTTCAATCTTTTACAATCTGGTGTTGATCCAGTATTGTTACGAATCTTGTAATATGAGTTTTACCACAAAGTGATATCGTTTTTAGAAATTGTGTAAAGTTATTTATTGTAACTTAAACTGGACACAATCTGTATTTTGGCTAATATTTTGGCAATATTTTCCTTTATTTGCAAACATATTATTTTCAAAAGCCCTTTCCGCAACCCCTCACCAAGATCATCACGGCAACCCACAAAACAAATATGTAAGCCAGGCTAATGCTCACAAAGCTGCCTCCTTTTTACTCTGTACAGTTCCGAAACAAGCTGCATCAGGAGTGCAAATATTTTATAAGACCTCCTTCATACCTAGGAATGGTGCAAGCCGATTAAAATAAACAATTTTTGGCTTACCGCTAGGCTTATTTCTTATCCTGAATATATCATTCATTAATCCTTTTCATTCATTATCTGATAATGTCCATCCTAGGATCGTTGTAATCTTAAATAAATACCTTGTCGTCGCAGGCGATTAAATAACCATACCAGATCCCCTTTCTGGTAGCCTCATTTTCAGTTTTAATATTATAAAATTCTTTAGCACTTCCACTTACTTCATTTATGTTCGAATGGGCTTGCTGGTGAATTTCATTCATTTTTTTTTGTGAAGGTTAAACACATAGTCATCTCTATCATTTTCACTTGGTTTGAAACCAAATAATAGATCACAGGGCAGCCGTAGTTCCCGTCATTCACACAATGTCCAGTGGTTTCATTCACCGAAGCTCGATACGCCAAAAGCAACGGGTAAAGATATTGATCCCGTTGGTGATCTGAGATTAATTTCGAGATATATTTGCCAACAGTCCTAAGCATGCGTTTTATTATGCTATCAGATTGTGGATGTAAATCGATACTTTTAGTTTTTCGAATTCCTAATATCTTGCAAAGACGGATGACTCAAAATTACGCACTAAGTCGGAATGTGGCTTTAAAGCAAATTATGAGCTATTTAACCAAGACTTCGGGATTAGTCTCTGCTCCCTGCTTAAGCAACGCTTAAGCGTCGACCCATTTACTGAAATATTAAATCGCAACTAGGATATTCTTATTTTCGGCTTTCAAGGAGGGGATTGGGCTCGCTATGTCAATTGCGATTCGTTTAAAGGGGGCTTCCTACGTTATACTGCCGCATCGTGGCTCTTTTTCGTCTGCGGGGTCCATTGTCTGTAGCACAAACTAAGTATTTTCAGCGCCAGTTCGTAATGCTTTCTTTAGAATTTACCCAGTAGAAGCACTCTCGGACCTTTTTCAGGGTCTTTTGAATGTCCCCTCGATACTCCATCGTGAAGTAGTTCTAGTAGAAAGTGAGAAAGTGCTCCTCCAATACCCATGTTACTGGCATCCGTATCTAGGTTGAACTTTCTATGAGGAGAAGGATAACTCAGGGCAGGTGCGCTACTTAGCGACTTTTAAAAGCAATTTGGCAAGCTAAGTCCTTAACAAAAATATCACCTTTATCATTTAGCTTCGTTAGCGGTTGGCGATTTTAACAACATCTGGTACGTATTGACTTAATGTTTTTCTCGGAAAACTGTTCAGTATTTGACCGACTTTATTTTTGCTGGGTCAACTGACACACCTTATTCAAACACCACGTGGCCGAGGTAGTTAACTTGCTTCCGGAAAAGGCCTAATTTCTTCGGATCTTAAGATTAGCCCCACGCAAGTGTTAGAATACTCCCTTTAAATTTTAAAGGTTGCCGTTAAATGATTTTTTCCGAGTACGATTATATCGTCAAGATATAATCTAGGCACGTTTTCCAGGACAGCCCCCTCACAACGTACGACTATTACATAATCCAAACAGCATTACCTTTAACTGCCCAAGCCCTGTTCGCAGATTAAATGTTGTCTTTTCTTTATTGCTGAACTCTCATCCAACTTGCCAGTAACCACTCTTTAGGTGCAATGTTGAGAAGATTGTGCAACCAACTAGAGTATTGAATGTGTTATCTATCCGAGAAATAGGATAACCGTCCTTTTTGGTCACATTATTAAGGAGATGGTGGTCAACAAAAACTAGCTGTTCCATTTTTCTTCTTAACAATTACTACAGAAGAAGCCCATGAACTATTAAAAGGCTTCTTGTTTTATATTTTGAATTATTCGCTCGGTTTCTTCCGTTTATAATGGAAATTTCCTGGTTCTAAGTACTTGTCAGATAGGTATTACATTATCAGCATCTATTTCATGCCGTACAATATTGGTCCTTTCTGCAGAACTACTTGCAGCTTGGAAGATATTTTTGTAGTGGTAAATTAAATCCTTGGCTGCTTTACATTGCCCGGGAGTCAAACCTTGACAAACCAACTTAAAAATATTGTTTTTCAAATCGTTGTTGAGTTGCTAAGTGATTAAAGCCACTGATGAACAGTATTATACCGGACTACCCTTTTTAAGTATCACCGGGTAACTATTCATGAACTGGGAATATCTGTTCGGTTTGAAATATTTTTTTCGAAACCAGGACTCCTCCGCTTAGCCCATCGTCATATATTTTCGGTTCCAGTATCACCACTAGTTCTTCTGGTCCCTTGCAGTCTAAAGTCGCTTGCACTATCATTTTGTTGCATTTTTTTAATGCCTTTTTTAATCAGAATCACTCGAATGGCAATATCTTTACGCCAATTACGGACAATTTTTTCGCCATATATTTGGAGCACATCTTATGGCTCCTCTACACTATGGCTCATTGTGGGCCATCATGATGGTCACCATTATTATGGCCCATTATGATGGCCTGAATGGACGCATCCACACAGTGGTCCATCTAGATGGACCATTCTAGAT